>JAQFVV010001129.1:0-106878 GCA_028023455.1 Epiperipatus broadwayi
TCATGATTATTTACAACAATTATTGATCCACTACAGAATGAAGGTCTCTCCAAGTTCAATCCATCTTCAATCTCTAACCTTATCTCCACATTGACCCAGCACATTTAATTATTATATCTATCCACGTCAAATATGGTCTTTTTCTAAATCTTTTATAATCTCTTGAAAGCCAGTTTTAGATTTTAACAGCAATATGTCCAGCCCAACTCCACCTTAGTCTCTTAATTTTTTCAACGATATCAATAACACTTGTTTGTTGTCTCATCCATATATTTATATATGTAATAAATTAAGTTTGTTGTCTGTATTCTTTCAAAAATATATGTAATATTCAAATCAATATATATATATCAAAATACAATAAAATTCACAGTCCCCTCTTTTCTTCCAAGCATAAGCTTGTGGATAAGACCTGTAGAGGTCCCTACCTTTGAATTTTTCAGACGCTTATTCCTAAGATTACAGCCTTAGTAAATATTACTTAATAAAATTTACATAAATTGTAGTTATTTTTAAAAGAACTTTTCACTATACATCTTGTAGTCTTTATCAACTATATAACATTGAATAATCAAAATGAGACATCCTTACACAATACCCATAGCTCAATTTAGATTTGGTTCTCCTACAATTCTGTTATTTTAACATTTGATGATTGCCAATTCATTATTAACATTTGACAATTTCTTGAAATCAACATAGCCTCTTTAATTTATTGTGGCAATGTTTAATTTGCATAATTTTTATATTTTTATAATCAAATTTACATCCATATTGACAAGATTTATTATGCTCAAATATAACAGATGATGAAGGTTTATTTGCATCTTTTCATGATTGTTTCTCTTTTTGAATTCTATTATATAAAAGCATATGCACTTTTATTTTCTTCTCCAATGTACATTTAGATTTACAATATATTGTAAGCCACATTTACATATCAACTTATATATAATACAATTTTGATTCAAATTTGAATTTTAGAGTTATTTAGTAATATATTTCTATTATTTGTTGAGAAAAAAAGCAATATGACACAAACCATTATAAATTCTTCTAATAAACTTGACCTGCTCATCCGATATAAATGGCATTGGGAATCCATTTCATTTTGATATTCTTTTTATTTTTATCATATTGTTGATTCATTTTAAATTTTTCAATAATATTAGTAATAGCATTTTTATTATAACCAATTTTCAACAAATCATTAACAAATAAATTTAGTTTTTATTTTATCACTAGAATATTTGCATAATTTTTCATTTCAAAATAAGAATGACTTTGATCCAGACAACTTTTGACTTATAGACACATGTGATTCTTATGGAATAAAACCTCTGGTTTCAATTGGTTTAATTGACATAAAATAATCCAAATTGTATTCATTAGTATAACTCAAATATCCAAAAATTTTATGAAATTGTATTTTTCTTGAGTTATCATCATCAACTATTATCAATTCACTGCAGGATGAAGGTCTCTCCAAGTTCAATCCATCTTCTCCAATCTTTAGCTTCTCTTCTCCACATCACCCCTGCACACTTTCTTATTTCATCATCCATCTCACATGTGGTCTCTTTCTAAGTCTTTTACAATCTCTTGGAATCCAGTTTAAGATTTCAATTATCCATCTATTATCATCTCTTCTAGCAATATGTCCAGCCCAACTCCAATTTTTTAATTTTTTCAATGAGGTCAGTAACATCTGTATCTTCTTTATCCATATATTGCATTTTCGATCTCTTCTTGTTACCCCCAACATGCATCTCTCCATACTTCTTTGAGTGGTCTGAAGTCTCTACATTACTCTTCTATTAAGTGTCCATGTCTCAGATCCATAAGTAAGAACTGGTAAAACACATTTATTAAAAACCTTCCTTTTCAAACACAAAGGCATATTTCCTTTTAGTATCAAATAATTTCTACCAAAAGCATTCCAACCAAGTTTAATTCTATGATTAATTTTATCCATTATGTTTCTATATGTATTAATAATCTGACTAAGGTATTTGTAACTGTTAACTTCTTCTAACTCATCATAATCAATCTTTATTTTTATATTTTGAGAAAATCCATTAAACATTACTTTAGTCTTTTTAACATTTATCTTTAGTTCTACTTTCATCTGATAACTCTTGCAGCTATAAAGCATTATTTGCAAAAAAAAAACTACATCATCTGCAAAACTTAAATAATCTCCATTTACTTTCACTCCTTTAGCTTCCCATTTTAATCCACAAAATACTTCTTGCAGCACTGCTGTAAAAAGTTTTGGAGATATGGAATCACCCTGTCTTACACCCTTCTTAATGTTGACTTTCCTAATATCATTATGTAATCTAATTGTTGCTGTTGCATTTTTATAAATGCACCTGGGTCTCATTTTATGTGGTAGATAGATTCCTCAAAAAATGCACACAAAAGAAATTGCACAAAAAATAGACTTAACTTACCTTGAAAAATGGTGATCCATGCTGTAATTTTCAAAAATTGCATAAAAGCAAAGCTACAATAGTAAAATTACTTTAAAATTTGCATTAAAAAAAAGAAATAAAATATGACTAATAAAAAATTTCGAATTTGAAAAAAATTGATACAAGACAAACTTTTTTTACTTTTTTTTATTAACCACAGTATTTAATTTTATTCAGAACAATATATTTTTATGTGTAATTTACAGTATTTTAGATTTTTTCATACATGTGCAGTATTTTAATCATTATCGCTATTTGAAGATACGCAAGTTCATTTGTGAACTAGTAAGACATCAGATTCATCACAAGAGAAAATACAATTAGTGCCAACTTCATTTTTTTAAATTGCTTTTATAGTAAACTCACCCAAACTAAAATGTTTTCCAATCGCTGTTGATCCTTTCCATTTTGCTAAGTGATCTAAAATTGAAATTTTTGTTTCCAAAGAAATTCATTTTATTGGGTGTTTTTTCCTCTCCATTAGGGTAAACTAAAAGTTTAAAATAAAAAGAAGAACTTAGACTTAAAATAATAAAATGACACCTACTCACCATTATTGGGCAAAATTTAATTAAAACTAACAATTAAAAATGAAATTCTTATTTTTGTCTTTAATTTTTTAATTTTCAATTCTGTTTAAAAATCAATTTTTATTGTTTCGCATCACATTAATTTCAGATCACGTTATGTAATTTTTAAATTGTTAATTATAATTAAAAATCAGATTTTAATTTTTAATTGTCATATTTAATTATGCCCACCGCTGTTACTCACCTTTTAAAAATAAACTTGCAGACACTAAATGATTAATTGACTATGTATTCTTTTTTTAAAAAGCAAAAATAGAATGTGATTTAAAATGCAAAAACAACAACATGCATAGTATAGGCATCTATAATGTTTGAACATATTTACATTATAACCCTGTAAAATTTTATGTGTGTATATAAAATGGGGAATTCCTGATTTTAAGTGAATTATGAACTTCTTTATTGCATAAAATCTATCACAGTACTATTATAAAGCACTGAAAATATTGAAATTATTAGATGGAAGTCAAATTCCTATAATGCGCTATTACTTTGAATATGATGTGTGAGTGCATGAAATTTATAATATTTAAAGTAGTAGCACATTATCGGAGCTCAACTTCTGATCTAATAATTTTTATCATATAAAAAAAAAACTGCATACAAAGATATTAAGAAGAAACATGAATCACATAACTTCAACATCGCATTAAAAAAATCCGCATAAAATGAGACCCAGGTGTATTCTTTAAAATATGACAATATCCTGGATCTATATCTTGATGATACAATACTTTAATCACTTGAAGAAATGTTTATAGAATCAAATGCCTTTCCATAATCCACAAATCCAAAGCATAATGGTAACTCATATTCATTTGTCTTTTCTATAACTTCTATCAATACCTGGATATGATCTACTGTACTAAAACCATTTTTAAATCCAGCTTGTTCTCTTGGTTGGTGGAAATCCAATGTTCTCTGTAGATGAGTTGTAATTATCTTGGTAAAAATTTTGTATAAAACTGATAAAAGGCTGATAGGTCTGTAATTTCTAATATCTTCTTTATCACCTTTTTAAAATATTAATATTAATACTGCATTCTTCCAATCATCTTTATGATTTAGACATTTGGTATATAACTTTTCTAAAAAAAATGCTATTTCTTCACCTGCTTCTTTTAATATATCAATTATAATTCCATCATTACTTGAAAACTTTTTTTTCTTCATACATTTAATTGCATGTCTCATTTCTTCATTTTAAATTCTGGGCAATTCAGAAGATGTAATAGATATAGGAGGTACTTGTTATTAATTACTATATAATTCTTGATAAAAGTCTTCTACCCATTTCATGATGTCATCTCTCTTTTTAGTAATAATTCCATTTTGTTTCCTTATTGCAGATATAAATTTCCTACCAATACCAAAATGTTGTTTTACATTCTTGAGACTTTTATTCTCTTCTACAGATTTCCTTGCTAGTTCATAATTACACTTTTTTATATCATTTTCAATTCTTTTCTGCACCATTAAATAAAATTTGAGATATTCAATCCTTTTTAAAGCATCATTTTTGTATATCTTCATTTTCCTCCTTTTCTTCATAAATTCTCTAGTCTCAATAGAAATTTTATTAGTCAATTGCTGCTTTTTTCTATCAGCTATCTTTGTTGCAGTTTTTAAAAGTGTATCAGTTATTTTCATATTAATTTCATTCAAATCTGAATCATTCAAAATCTACTAATATTTGAAACTGATTTGTAAGTTCTAATTCAAATTCATTAGAATGTTTCTGAAGATTAGGAATATCAACTGTAAATATTGTTTCTCTTAATAATTTTTTGTCTCTCTAGTTTTGCATTAACACGTATCTTACATCTTACTAATCGATGATCACTTCCTGTGTTAAATTTATTAAGAACATTACAATCTTGAAATATGTATTTTCTGTTAATCAAAATATAATCCAATTCTGCTGTACCTTCGTTTGAATGCTTCCATATCCATTTCCTTTTAACATTTTTCTCAAAAAAAGAATTTATAATATAAAGTTTTTCTTTTTCTGCAAACTCCACAAGTGTATGCCCTCTCTCATTTCTATTACCATAACCAAAATTACCTACAGCACTTTCATCTTTCATTTGTTTACCAATTCTAGCACTAGTCTCCCATAACAATTTTAAAATGTTGTTTACTCTGATCAAAAGCCTTTTGTACATCCATATAAAATCTTCTACTACTTCATTACTATAAGAACTTATTGGAGAATAAACCTGAACTTGAGTTATAACCCACTTTATATCCTTAATCTGATTTAATTCATTAAATAAATTGTTTATTATATCATGTTTTCCACAAATAAAAACATCATCTACATATCTATGGTATATTTTAATTTCTTGATATTTCAATTGCTTTAAGATTTTACTTTCATAAGTTGATCTAACAAAATTACAAATAAACAAAGGCAAAACTCTCCATACAGTAGTGCCACCCTGTGCCAACCAGAGTAATCAATTATGTGCTAGTATGAGATGGTGATCATGTGATGTTTAGTGGTTTAAAAATTACAAATTTGAGCCGCAGCAGGAAGACTCATTGGCCGAGTATAACTCATTTTATAATATTCATTATTAAAATTAACAAATATTTTTATCAATAAACTGCAATACTTTTATAATAAAATTTATAATATCAGACTTTATATTTTTTGAAACAAGAGGATTATAAATAATATTAATTGACTCTATTCGATCTATTGATCCATCTATTTTGTTTATATTGAAAGTACAAATGGTATCTTGTAACCCTATATTTATATTCCTAATTTTATCCACAAAATCAAATGATGATGAAACAGTATATTATCCAAAACCTAAAATATCTTGAAGTAATGATTCAATATAGCGATGTGTTTGATAATAATCTGCATCACCAAAGTTAACCATCTATTTTAATGGATAATTTCCTTCATTTATCTGTTAATGATTTGTTGAAAATTGGTTATAATAAAAATGCTATTACTAATATTATTGAAAACTTTAAAAGGAATCAACAATATAATAAAAATAAAAATAAAATCAAAATGAAATAGATTCCAATGCCATTTATATCGGATGAGCAGGTCATGTTTATTAGGAGAATTTATAATGGTTTGTGTCATATTGTTTTTTTCTCAACAAATAATACAAGTAGATTACTTAATAACTCTAAAATTCAAAATTCAAATTTTAATCAAAATTGTATTATATATAAATTGATATGTAAATGTGGCTTACAATATATCAGTGAATCTAAATGTACATCGGAGAAGAGAATAAGAGCATATGCTTTTATATAATAGAATTCAAAAAGAGAAACAATCGGGAAAATATGTAAATAAACCTTCATCATCTGTTATATTTGATCATAATAAATCTTGTCAATATGAATTTAAATTTGATTATAAAAATTATGCAAATTGAACATTGCCACAATTAATAAAAGAGGATATGTTGATTTCAAAAAATTATCAAATGTTAAAATAACAGAATTGTGGGAGAACTAAATCTGAATTGAACTATGGGTATTGTGAAAGGGTGTCTTGTTTTGATTATTCAATGTTATATAGTTGATAAAGACTACAAGATGTATAGTCAAAAGTACTTCTAAAAATAACTAATGTATGTGAATTTTACTGTATTTTGGTATATATATTTATTTGAATGTTACACACACACACACACATATATATATATATATATTGTAACCTTTCCCTTAGAGACAAACCTATTGATACACTTTTCTATCTACTATACTAGCTCAATGATGAACAACAAATTAAATAACGATACGGTATGAGATTTTATCTGAACGAAAAGCAGTATGAGATTCTATCTGAACGAAAAGTACAAGACATACAGATATAAGATAGACTTCTGGGATGGTCACAACAAATAAGTTTTAACATTGAGAAACATATAAAATATACTCAACAATGGCATTACTATTGTGGAAGTTCTCCAGCTACTATCATATCATAATCATTAGGATAACTCCTGCAGCAAACAATGACTAACACAATATTTTATTTGAAATAATTACTATAAAAATAAGAATATTAAAACACAAACTAAATTAATTGAAATAATTTATGCTATCCTATGGATAACTCGGGCTATGGATAACTCGTGTATCATGATTATTCCTTGTTAAAAGATATTAACAATTATATTTGTTACTTAAATAATTGAATCACAAGAGGAATTTTGTTGAGATCCAACCATACAAATAATTAACACACTTAGAATTACAAACAGGAACTAAACTTCCTATTTGAAAATTAATTTAATTATAATAAAGGTACATTAAGATTAACAATCACCATTTCCTTACTTTCCCTTAAATAATTTAATTAACCTTCCTAATATTTATTCTCAGACTTATACCAATAACCATCATAAAGTAGAATAATCATTTTGTTATAATCAAGAGTTTTATCATACAATTATTACTTTCTATCATCTTATTCAATTACATACATTTATTAATTAGCAATTACCATTTGAATTGTATCTTTCAAAAACACAAACATGTCTTGCATTGGTGGTTGAGAGGTCAGCGCGACTGCCTTGCACTTGCAGGCAGTTGCCCGGGTTGCGGGTTCGCGTCCCGGCCGATGCTATGACACTTAAAAAAAAAAAAGAGTTGAGATCCAGGTCTTGCATTGGTGGTCGAGAGGTCAGCGCGACTGCCTTGCACTTGCAGGCAGTTGCCCGGGTTGCGGGTTTGCGTCCCGGCCGATGTTATGACACTTAAAAAAAAAAAGAGTTGAGATCCAGGTCTTGCATTGGTGGTCGAGAGGTCAGCGCGACTGCCTTGCACTTGCAGGCAGTTGCCCGGGTTGCGGGTTCACACCCCGGCTGATGCTATGACACTTAAAAAAAAAAAGAGTTGAGATCCAGGTCTTGCATTGGTGGTCGAGAGGTCAGCGCGACTGCCTTGCACTTGCAGGCAGTTGCCCGAGTTGTGGGTTCGTGCCCTGGCCAATGCTATGACACTTAAAAAAAAAAAAGAAGAGTTGAGATCCAGGTCTTGCATTGATGATCGAGAGGTCAGCGCGACTGCTTTGCACTTGCAGGCAGTTGCCCAGGTTGTGGGTTCGCGTCCCGCCGATGCTATGACACAAAAAAAAAACCACAAACATTATAACATATTCTTATTAATAACTTATATATTTTTTTTGGAATAATATAAGATTTGAAATTTAATCTATAAAATAAATGTTAAGTGGATTTTAAAATCAGAAGGTGACTTTTAAGAATAATATCAATTTCCTTTAAATGCTTTATACTTATTAAATTGCAATTTTCAAATATATTTAATACAATATGAATCAATAAAATATTACTCTAATACAATTATAATTTCTAAATAATAAATAATTAATTTATTAATTATAAATTAATTAATCTGACCCTTTAAAAAATCTTTAATAACTATGCAATAAATATATTTTATGCAATGACTTTATTTGAAGTATGTCCTTTAAGAATATGACTTTGTTATAGAAATGACTCTAAACTGAAATAAAGCTAAACCATTAAACATCACATGATCACTATTTCTTATGCTTGCACATTACTGTTATTAAAACAGGCAAAACTCTCCACACAGTAGTGCCACTCAGTGCCAACCAGAGTAATCAATGGATGCCAGAAGGCTTGTGCATAAAATCCCTATCTAGTGCCTATTCATCCAATATCCCCAGACTAGTTTCTGACTTGTGGCCTTCATCAGTGAGGAGCTTTGGATCTGAGAGCACTGCACCTAGATCTTAGGATCTAATACAACCTTTTATCTCTACTTAACTACAAAACTATCAGAACAAAATTGAAAACACAATAATATTTTCAATCTAAGCTCAATAGTTTATATAGTCATATGGGTCTGAACCCAATTCAGTACCCATACATTTTGGTGTCATTGGCTCTTTAACAACCATAGCCACCACTATCCTATTAGGTAGGATTGGTGTTAAATCACTAAACATCACATGATCACTATTTCTTACGAAGGCCACAAGCCAGAAACTAGTCTGGGGATATTGGATGAGTAGGCTCTAGATAGAGATTTTATGCACAAGCCTTCTGGCATCCATTGATTACTCTGGTTGGCACTGAGTGGCACTACTGTGTGGAGAGTTTTGCCGAAATGAAGCTATTAATCCAAAATTCAAATTGTAATGATTATTTATTTTAACAATAATAACAATTAATAACAATCAGTTATAAATAATATTAATATTTAAATAGCTACAAATTTATAATATAATTATTTACATTAAAAATAAATAAAATTCCTTTCATTCCAGCATTCAGATTATATTATTAATTAGTCGACCAAATGATAAGTTCATTATTATTACCTTGAATGCTTTCCTTAATACTATTAATTAATGTATCACCCATGAGATTATCTTGTGGGATAGTTTCCTGGTCCTCCTTCACATAGTTATATAATACTTTATACTTCAAAGTATTTAAAACAAGTTATAATATTTTATTATCATTCACTCTCAACTTTACATGAAAATATGAATAAAATTTACAAAAAAAAATTGTTTAGGTTGTAGTAATTTTCAAATAATAACAATAATATATTTAAACTTATAACTGAATCAAGGATTCATCCTCATAAAACAATAATTTCTTTTATAACAGGCAAAACTCACTATATGTTTTGCCACACACAGCAAGCTAGAGTAATCAATGGATGCCAGAAGGCTTGTGCATAAAATCCCTATCTAGTGCCTACTCATCCAATATCCCAGACTAGTTTCTGGATTGTGGCCTTCATCAATAAGGAGCCTTGGATCTGAGAGCACTGTACTTAGATCTTAGGATCTAATGCAACCCTCCAGCAGCCACCTTTTATCTCCACTTCATATCTCTCAGTCATCTTTTCATTCTTATTTTGATCTCACATATCATCTTTAACTTATGAATTATTCAGATTTAATTGAATACAAAATTATTTGCTTTGTATCTGATTTTATTATTTTAATAGCAATCTTATAAAATTTAGGAAGAAAAAAATCATAAAATTCATATAAAATAACTGGTCAACTTGCAATGCCTATTATATATTCCTATGACATATAGAACTTTATAGATAAAAAACTAATTTTATTAAATTATTTTATTAAAGTACAGGAATGGAGGTCTCCTCTCTATATTATATGTTATAATTTGGAAGGTAGTCACTTTTCCTTGATGATTCTACCCCAATATCCTGGTTTATCCATCAAGTTCTTTTGGAATATAATATTTATTTTCTATGGGAAAATCCTCACATCTCCTTATAACAAAATATATCTAGATGGGTATCACACAGATTAATCCCATTATACTATCCATTAAACAATTCTCCAGGATGGTATTTTATCCCTATCCTGGAATTTCAACCTATCCTTCTACACTATATATTTTAGTATCTATGACATTAAACTACCACTTATCCAATAATATAATCCCATTTTCCTATCATATATTCATCTATCAACCTTATAAATTGTTACAAAACAAATAGTTTACTATGACAAATGTCAATATTATTCGTTTACAATACAAAATTCGAGATCATAATTATTTTCCAATTTAACTATTCATTCCATTTTATACTTTCATATATCATATGAAAGTTATATTATGGTGTATCTATTTTTATTTCCATAGAATTCTATTTCTTGATTCATCATCATTATATCAATTCAATCATTGAACATACATTACTACAATAAATTATTAAATTCATGTAATAATAATTTTACCACAATCTGATTTTTAACTCTTCATTTTATTAAAGAACAAATTTAAATTATTTTACCCACACAAAACTTTTATTTTATAATTCATGCATTCCATATTAATTATGTTAGCACACATTTCCTTTTTTAAAATTATTCAGATAATAATATATTGGTACATCTTAATATTAGAAGTCAATTACTTATAAAATTATTTAACCTATTTTTATTCTTACTCTACAATATTATGTTTTATATATAAAAATATCAGCAATATAACATTAAGAATAAAAAAAAATATTTATCTTTTTTAAAAAAAAAAAAAGAATTTATTTCACTTCCTGGTTCAGCATCATTATAGTAACCAAAATGACAATTCAAAGTTCCTTGCGAGTTCTTGACTTCTCACCTTTTTCTCCAATCTATTTAAACTTATGTAAAATAATTTAAAAACAAACATATACAATAACTATATGAAAGTTTTTGAGCTCGGATGTATCTTCTTCTAATTTTTGGATCTTGAAAAGTTTTAAAATTGAATGTGCATAAATATTTAAAAACCATATAATCATAAAATAGTTAATGAATATTCAAAAGAATTTTTAATATTAATTTTTTTTTTTCAATGCTAAGACTTTGATATACGTAAAGTTAGTTTATGAGTAAGCTTCATTTCCACTTTTCATTTCATTTTGTTTTATTTCATAGTTCCCTATATATATATTTTAACACATAAATAAATTCATTTAATTTTATAGTTCTATCACATATCATTATTATTAGTCATTATTAAAGGTCAGCAATTTTTTTGTTACCTCTTTATTCTTTCAATATTATTCTTCTGACAAGATAATCTTATTTGCTAAAATAAAATATATTCTTTATTTTTATAAGCTTTTGTCTTATATAAAACACAATAAATATAAATTATTATATCCAACAGTTCTTGTGATTAATTAGGCATTAATTATATGATAAATATTTTTTTTTTCTGATTTTACAAAGAAACTATAATATATTAGTTATTTTAATTCATAAGAATTATTTTCAACTAGACTTACTCGCTGACGAAGAAGCTTCCAAATAAACAAAACAAATTTCGCTTAAAACTATTAAATGGGCCAAGCGCTTTCGAGGTTTGCCCTCATATTCATGGCCGACGAAAGTAATAAATCTTTACGTAGTGTTATTAAATAACAAATATGCAAATATAAATGCAAATCAGTTTGACCATTTTTTTGAAATGGAAAAACACGTGTCGCGTCTATTGATAGAATTGTTGTCGCAAACAATAAAGTACGCCTTTTTGATCTTTCTTTTACAGTCGTTGGTTTCAGGGCATACAATCCTGGGGTTGCCTGGTTCGAACACATGGCCAGTCTGATTTTCATGTTCCAGAAATATTGAAAAGTTTGTTTTGTTTATTTTGAAGCTCTTCTATAGGTATACAAGTGTTGAGCAGCTCTGTTGTGAACAGTGGCCTTAGTTTCCCCATAGTATATGGCTTTGCATCCGGCCTGTGGACATGACATGCTGTAAATCACCTGGGGTGTTTGAGATGGGTCTGTTCTATCCTTTGAATTATTAATGAGTCTGTTAGAATTAGGGGAGTATGAAAACCAACCTTAAATTCCCCAGTTAAAGTCTTTATTATCTGTTGTGATACTTTGGGAATATAAGGGAGTGTAATTTGAGGCTTATTCTTATTTTTGTGGTTAGCTATTAGTTTACTGTGAAATTGCTTAATTTTCTTTCCAATTGATCTGTAGCTGAAACCTACGCTAAGCAAATCTTTTATATAAATTGCAATGTTGGTCTTTCTATCGGCTTCAAATTTACATAAATTTTGATTTCTAAATAAAAACGCATTGAGCCCTGCGAATTTATGTGCAGTAGGTGACATGGATTTCGGGTGAGTAAAGTCTCGGATCTCAAGGGGTTTAACTATCATACTATAATGCAGATCTCTGTTTTCTCTATGGACCAGCAAATCCAAATATTTAAGCTTCTGCCCTTCATTCTCCCAAGTGGTGTTTATGATCAATTTAGATTGTAGTTGTAATTCATTTTGAATATTGACAATTACATTTTTTGGCGCTGCCATAAATACATCGTCTACATAGCGCACGTAAATTAATCCAGCAATGTTAGCAGTGTGTTTAACAATAGTATGTTTTTCAAAAAAGTTTAAGAAGATGCTGGATATTATTCCACTTAGGGGAAGACCCATAGGCCAACCTTCTTTCATATCATACCAATGACCCTCAAAAGTTGTAAAGATGTTATTGTCCAACCAGTTGAGGAAGGATAAAATGAAGTTCATGTGCTCATTTGGGCAATGCTTATTTATTAATTCTTTGTGGATGATTTCAATTGACCATTTCCTATTAATCGATCCATATAATTCGGTCACGTCCATGGCTGCAGTTACAAAATTCTGATCTATTAATATATCCTTGATTCTTCTAAAAAATTCAAATGAAGATTTGATGGTGAAGTCACCAAAACCCACATAGTCAAATAACCACTGATTTACCAGCTTGGCCGTTTCGAAATAGTGCACACCTCCAAAATCCAACATAAGTCTTAAAGGTTCTTGGGGTTTATGTAGCCTAGAATTGGCAAACATTCTAGGTGGCCTGGTAGCAGAAGGATAAATCCTATAACATTCTGCTCTCGATATGCCTTTATCTTTGTGAGCTCTAAGAATTGTGGAAATGAATTTCTCCCTATTCAGCTTGTTGTTAAAATTTTCAACTAAATTGAATTTTAACTTTACGATTTCGGTGGTCATTTTTTCTTTATAATCTTTATAATCTAAGAGCACAAATCTGTTGCCCTTGTCTTCTTTTAAACATATAATGTTGTTGTTTTTTAAAAATTGTTTAGTTTTTTCAATGTTGTTGTTCCAATTGTCAGATCTCGCATATATTTGTTTATGTCGTATAGATTTAGCAATATTAGCAATAATGTTGTCTCTCTGAGGGTTGTTTAGAAGACTAGACTCTGCGTCTGCAATTAACTCCAGTTTTGGGCGTTTCCATTGTCCTCCAACAAATTTAGGACCCAATGAGAAAACTGTTTTAATTTCTGCTGAAAGAGCAACAGTAGCTCTGTTAACAAAGTTCTCTTTCAATGTATGAATGTTAATATTTTGTTTTTCCGCTAAAAACCTTAATTTGCGTTCGAACTTAACTGCGAACTTTCTTTCAGAAATTTCAATTTTTTCTGTAATCCAAGGCGGCAAGATTTCTCCTGCAGTTATTCTTCTCCATCTTTTATTTTCTTTCTTCAGTGCGCATTTGCACCCTTTAATGATAAAGACGAGAAGCTGCGTTTGGAGTTGCTTCGTAATTTTGTTATGACTATGTATAGATCTATTAAGATTTAGATTACAACAATTCGGAACAATAAAGAAATATCTGCATTTTGATAAGAATTCAAGTCTCTGTTGGAATAATTTAATAGATATTCCTAAACGTAGAATAAATTTCGCTTTAGTATTATTCATATCTGTAAAACAATTTAATATACTTCTCCTAAAAACGTAATAGCCTAAAAACGATTTACTCGCTGACGAAGAAGCTTCCAAATAAACAAAACAAATTTCGCTTAAAACTATTAAATGGGCCAAGCGCTTTCGAGGTTTGCCCTCATATAGTTTTCCACTAATTGTTTACTTTAGAATTCAATAAATTAATTTTATAAGTTTATAAAATTTATTCTCTTACATGACAACAGCTGTACTTTTTAAATGGCTGATGTCTATATTTGGTTTCCAATGTTTTTCCCAATGATAATAATATATTTAACAGTTATTTTTAAAATTATATTACTTATTATTTTCTAATTATGATTCAAAGTCCAAGACTGTAATTAGATCATGATGAAGAAACTGGTTTAAATTCACTCTATTGTTTTAAATATCACTATTAAAATATATCCATTATTCAGCTTATTAGTTATTACTTTTATTGTATTTAAAATAAAATCTAGTAAAAATTTTATAATTTTTTACAAATTAAAGTAAAACAGTTCACTTTATTTTTAATTAATTGTCCTTCTGTTCCATCTGCTACTTTTTCTTAAATACTATAGACTTCATGACGTCATTAAAACCAATTAGATTGATGCTATTGGTCAATGTTGAATCAACTAGTAGATTTGGATGTAATTATCTTTCTGTCCACATTATAAAATAATTAAAAATTGATAAATATTTTAACAACTGATTAAATCAAATAATTTTTAAAATTGAAATTGAAAATATAATTATAATTTTAATAAATGGTACTATTAATTTCAATCAAGACATTTAATAATATTTATGTTTAAATTATAAAATTATTATTATTTTAAAATAAATTATTATTTTGCAATAAAAATAATTTTTATTTTTATTTATTTGAATTCTGTACAGACCAGTACATTTACATTTTAAAGGATCACTGTCATTTAAATGGACTAAAATTAAATTTATAGCTATTGCAACTTTTACTTAACCTCACAAATTTATATAGGTAAATATGTATTAATTAATATCTATTATATTAAAAGTATATAACTGTTTATACAATCACTAATTATAAATAAAAGATGTGAATTAATTATCTCCACAGAATTATCACTTTGAACTTTATACATTAAATTATTTGTGTATGTTATAGATCACAATTTATACTATTACAATTGTCTACTTTTTAAGTTTAAAATTTTGGGCTATAATAGACATTTTATATTCTACTTTCAATACAGCCAAACCAATCGCAAGGTTGTATATTGTTTATATTAAATTTAATGTAATTAGAAGGAACTTGAACTCAGATTTTCAAGCTGCCTACAGATACCTCTTCCGATCTTCATCATCATTATCAACCATTATCAATCCACTGCAGGATGAAGGTCTCTCCAAGTTTAATCCATCTTCTCCGATCTTTAGCTTCTCTTCTCCACATCACCCCTACACATTTTCTTATTTCATCCATCCATCTTACATGTGGTCTCCTTCTGGGTCTTTTACAATCTCTTGGAATCCAGTTTAAAATTTCAATTGTCCATCTATTATCATCTCTTCTAGCAATATGTCCAGCCCAACTCCACTTCAATCTTTTAATTTTTTCAATGAGGTCAGTAACACCTGTTTGTTCTCTTACCCATACATTGCGTTTTCGATCTCTTCTTGTTACTCCCAACATACATCTCTCCATACTTCTTTGAGTGGTCTGAAGTCTCTGTATTGATCTTCTATTAAGTGTCCAAGTCTCAGATCCATAAGTAAGAACTGGTAAAACACATTTGTTAAAAACCTTTCTTTTCAAACACATAGGCATATTTCCTTTTAATATCAAGTTATTTCTACCAAAAGCACTCCAACCAAGTTTAATTCTATGATTAATTTCCTCTATTATGTTTCCATCTGTATTAATAATCTGACCAAGGTATTTTTAACTCTTAACTTCTTCTAATTCATCATAATCAATCTTTATTTTCATATTTGGAGCAAATCGATTAAACATTACTTTAGTCTTTTTAACATTTATCTTTAGTCCTACTTTCCTACTTTCATCTGATAACTCCTGCAACATTTCCTGCAGCTCGGAAGCATTATTTGCAAAAACAACTACATCATCTGTGAAATCTAAATGACTTAAATAATCTCCATTTACGTTCACTCCTTTAGTTTCCCATTTTAATCCACAAAATACTTCTTGCAGCACTGCTGTAAAAAGTTTTGGAGATATGGAGTCACCTTGTCTTACACCTTTCTCAATGTTGACTTTCCCAGTATCATTATGTAATCTACCTACTCTGTCTTATATAACCAATACCCATGATCACATACATGTGAAAAAGATAAATGATCTCCAATATACATATTTCATGCTAAACCAGGACTCATCATTTGGTCCAGATCACTATTTCTCACACATATATACAATCAGTGCTCAGCAAATCTTCAAACTTTAATGGACAATTGGATGGACACTCAAAGCTCTTTCTGATGCTGATATTACTGTCATACCCATGTTGACTTTAAGTTACTCTGACTCCTCACATGTAGAACCTTAATATATCCATTTAATTATACAAAAGAGGGATGGATAGAATAAAAGCTGAATATGTAATATTCGAATACAGGTATGTTGTCTATATTAAACTTAATGTAATCTTAATATAAACTGAGCACTGATTATATATATGTGTGAGAGATGGTGATCCAGATCAATTGATGAGCACTTGTTCAACATGAAATATATATATATTGGAGATCATTTATTTTTTTCACATATAGGTGATTATGTGTATTGGTTGTATACGAAAAAGTGGATCATTGTAAGAAGCTTAAAAGTCTGAGTTCAAGTTTCTCCTAATTACATTAAGTTTAGTATAGATAATATCATCATCATTATCATCATCAACCATTATCAATACACTGCAGGATGAAGGTCTCTCCAAGTTTAATCCATCTTCTCCGATCTTTAGCTTCTCTTCTCCACAACACCCCTGCACATTTTCTTATTTCATCCATCCATCTCACATGTGGTCTATTTCTGGGTCTTTTACAATCTCTTGGAATCCAGTTTAAAATTTCAATTGTCCATCTATTATCATCTCTTCTAGCAATATGTCCAGCCCAACTCCATTTCAATCTTTTAATTTTTTCAATAAGGTCAGTAACACCTGTTTGTTGTCTTACCCATACATTGTGTTTTCGATCTCTTCTTGTTACTCCCCACATACATCTCTCCATATTCCTTTGAGTGGTCTGAAGTCTCTGTATTGCTCTTCTATTAAGTGTCCAAGTCTCAGATCCATAAGTAAGAACTGGTAAAACACATTTGTTAAAAACCATCCTTTTCAAACACATAGGCATATTTCCTTTTAGTATCAAGTTATTTCTACCAAAAGCACTCCAACCAAGTTTAATTCTATGATTAATTTCCTCCATTATGTTTTCATCTGTATTAATATTCTGACCAAGGTATTTGTAATTGTTAACTTCTTCTAATTTTTCATAATGAATCTTCATTTTCATATTTTGAGCAAATCGATTAAACATTACTTTAGTCTTTTTAACATTTATCTTTAGTCCTACTTTTCTACTTTCATCTGCTAACTCCTGCAACATTTCCTGCAGCTCCGAAGCATTATTTGAAAAAACAACTACATCATCTATGAAATCTAAATGACTTAAATACTCTCCATTTACTTTCACTCCTTTAGTTTCCCATTTTAATCCACAAAATACTTCTTGCAGCACTGCTGTAAAGAGTTTTGGAGATATGGAGTCACCTTGTCTTACACCTTTCTCAATGTTGATTTTTCCAGCATCATTATGTAATCTAATTGTTGCTGTTGCATTTTTATAAATATTCTTTAAAATATGACAATATCCTGGATCTATACCTTGATGATCCAATGCTTTAATCACTGAAGAAATGTGTATATAATCGAATGTCTTTTCATAATCTACAAATCCAAAACATAATGACAACTCATATTCGTTTGTCCTTTCTATGACTTCTCTCAATACCTGGATATGATCTATTGTACTAAAACCACTTTTAAATCCAGCTTGTTCTCTTGGTTGGTGGAAATCCAAAGTTCTCTGTAGACAAGTTGTAATTATCTTGGTAAAAATTTTATATAAAACTGATAAAAGGCTGATAGGTCTGTAATTTCTAATATCTTCTTTATCACCTTTTTTAAATATTAATATTATTACTGCATTCTTCCAAACTTCCGGTACATCTTTATCATTTAGACATTTGGTATATAACTTTGCTAAAATTGTTTCTATTTCTTCACCTGCTTCTTTTAATATATCAATTATAATTCCATCATTTCCTGGAGCCTTTCCTTTCTTCATACACTTAATTGCATGCCTCACTTCTTCATTTAAAATTCTGGGCAATTCGGAAGATGTAATACATATAGGAGGTACTTGTTCTTTATTACTATATAATTCTTGATAAAAATCTTCTATCAATTTCATGATGTCATCTCTCTTTTTAGTAATAATTCCATCTTTTTTCTTATTGCAGATATAAATTTCCTACCAATACCAAAATGTTGTTTAACGTTTTTGAGACTTTTATTTTCTTCTACAGCTTTCCTTGCTATTTCACAGTTATACTTTCTTATATCATTTTCAACTCTTTTCCGTACCATTTTACAAAATTCGAGATATTCAATTCTTTTTAATACATCATTTTTGTATATCTTCATATTCCTTCTTTTCTTCATAAATTCTCTAGTCTCAGTAGAAATTTTATTAGTCAATTGCTGCTTTTTTCTACCAGCTATGTTTGTTGCAGTTTTTAAAAGTGTATCAGTTATTTTCATATTAATTTCATTCAAATCTGAATCATGTTCAAAATCTCCTAACACTTGAAACCTATTTGTAAGTTCTAATTTAAATTCATTAGAATGTTTCTGAAGATTAGGAATATCAACTGTAAATATTGTTTTTCTTAATAATTTTTGTCTCTCTAGTTTTACATTAACACGTAACTTACATCTTACTAATAGATGATCACTTCATGTGTTAAATTTATTAAGAACATTACAATCTTGAAATATGTATTTTCTGTTAGTCAAAATATAATCCAATTCTGCTGTACCTTCATTTGGATGCTTCCATGTCCATTTCCTTTTAACATTTTTCTCAAAAAATGAATTCATAATATAAAGTTTTTCTTTTTCTGCAAACTCCACAAGTCTATGTCCTCTCTCATTTCTATTACCATAACCAAAATTACCTACAGCAATTTCATCTTTCATTTGTCTACCAATTCTAGCATTAAAGTCTCCCATAACAATTTTAAAATGTTGTTTACTCTGATCAAAAGTCTTTTGTACATCCATATAAAAATCTTCTACTACTTCATCACTATGAGAACTTGTTGGGGCATAAACCTGAATTATCTGCATTTGGTATCTGCTATTAAGTTGTATAACTAATCTTGCCACTCTGTCCGATACACCATCAATCTCCACAATATTGTTCTTCCACTTTTTATTTATAATGAATCCTACTCCACTTGTATTTCCAATATGTGTGCCTTTATAATAGAATATATGTCCATTTTTTAAATCAATTGTTTCTTCTCCTTTTCTTCTAACTTCACAAAGTCCAATAATGTCCCATTTAATATAAGACAGTTCTTCTTCTAATTCTTGCAATCTTCCTTCACTTGAAAGTGATCTGCAGTTGTAAGTACCTAAATAAAAAGTCGTCATCAAATGGCAGCCTGGGTCCGTAATCAGGGGATTCTTAGCACCCTCTGCCTTCGGCCACCAACCGCTGCCTTGGTTGGTGACTTTACAGCCTCCAGGGAATAAGGGCCATGCTTTATTTTTGTCTGTCATAATTGTATATATGTATTGGAAAAATATTTATCATTTACACAAACATTCATTCTGCCTTATCAGACACTGAGAAGAAAGACCATGGTGTTTCTTGATCTTAAACTCAGAGGTAAAAAGCCAATAAACTCACCATGCTGGCTAATGCATGTTGGTGAGCAGCCCATTCATGTTCATATACTATATGAATAATCACATAGTAATAACAGCTGCAACGACAAGAACGTATGGAGTGGACATTAGGAATTTGCCCTGCTCAGTTCCTTTAAGGCCTCCAAGAGGAATCAAAGGGTCTCGTTTCAGTTAATAGCAAACTCCTTTCTGCAGCCATAGACAAATATATATGTATTTAAATATTACATATTCAGCCTGTGTTCTGCTCATCCCTCTTGTGCATATTAGAATTGATATATTAAGGTCCTACATGTGATGGGTCACAGTGACTTAAAATCAACATGAGTATGACAATAATATTTGCATCTGCAATGACTTTGAGTATTCCATCCTTGGATTTTCAATGATATGGATAGCCAAAGAGTTGGAGAAGATTGAAACTTATCCGTTAAAGTTTGAAAATTTACTATCTTAATAAAAACTGAGAACTGATTATATATATGAGTGGGAGATGGTGATCTGGACCAATTGATGAGTGCTGGTTCAGCATGAAATACCTATATTGGAAATCAATTATTTTTTTCATATGGCTGTCATTATGTTGGTGGTTATATATGATGGAATGAATAGCTGAAGGTAGTTTGAAAGTCTGCATTCCGATCCTTTCATATATATATATATTACTTAAGTAATACTTTGGGTGCAATTTGAATTGAAGCAAGCACTACTATATGTGGAGGAGTGATTTTTAGGATTAGACTAACTCAGGATGTAATATTTATTTTAGCTTTGATATAAAAAATAAATGATTGAGGAAATATTAGATTAATACAAATAGGACAACTAGTGCTGGTAATTGATGGAAGATAAGATGATGATCCCCAGATGTATGATTTTATTGTGGACATGAGATTTGTAGCAGCAATCCTGAAAAGATGTATCTATGGACTATAATATACAAATATACCATCTACAATAGCATTAATTACACAAACTTTTACTATAGGAGAAAGCAATTTGGGGAAGTTTTTATTTTTGTATTGAATTTGCTGATAAAAATATGATTTAATAGTATTTTAGATAAGTTTCTTGGAATTACAATAAAAGATGAGTATGTACCTGTGAAGAATAAAGGCAGATTGCAATCTGTATCTATCTGTCATATGGATAATTTACAAGCTTATATTGCAGCTCTTGTTAGTGTTTTGAATTTTTTCAGAATGAAAGAAATGTTCTGTAGGTTTCGGAAGACTATCAAGATATTCCTCAACAAAAGATATTACTTTAATAGTAATTCCATGAAAAGGAAGGAAGACACTTTCTGTGCTCTGATTAATATCTTTGATCATAGGATTTATATATATTGCAAATGGTGAGCCTTGGTGAATACCTCAGCTTGGTTTAAAAGGTAAAGAGAGGACCATGTAATTTTTTAGTTTGATAGATCTATTAGTGTGATAATTTTTTATAGCAGTAATTAGATGTATATGGCTTGGCGCAAGTTTACTTAATGTGATAAACAAGTATTCCCAGTGTATTAAGTCAAAAGCAACTTTAAAATTAACTTGGCATGCTATATAATTTGTTAATTTATTTTCTTTTGCATACAATATTGACTCCTGTGCTAAAAGAATAGCTTGAAATGCATAGTGTTTCTTATCTGCTTAATGTAATGAGAAAAGCTTATAAAAGATGAAGTCACTTAATTGTTTAAGAATGATTCTTGAAAATATTTTTTGATCAATATTCTCTAGTGAGATGAAACACAAGGCATTCATGAGATGTAATTATTTTGCAAAAGTTGTATATTACAGTTAACAAAGGGTGGATAATAATCAATTGCCTTTAGAGTGGATAAGAAGTGCAAAATTTCTATTGATGGTTAACATGAATGGGTTCTCTTTCAACAAAATAGGAATATCAAAGGCATAAGAAATTAATTTTGCATAATTTATAATAGTTTTTGTTAAAGTGAAAGATGATGGATTACTTTTTTACACTTATATAGCATGAAATTTTAGTTATAAAGAGCAATTGGCTATTTGCAATTTATGATAAGGAATTTTGCATCATTGAATTGTATTATAGCTTGAAGAATTAAATTGATATCATCAATGTGTTACATATTATAAGATTATTTGAATGATAATCGGTTAAATCAATCAGAACAAGAATTATTTAGAATTTTTTTTAGTAGTTTTCATATTTCAATTAGAAAATTAATGCTTGAATGTAAATTTATAAATCCTTTGTTTATTTTGAAGAATGGTTTGTGTGAAAGTTACACAAGTATGATCAGAAAAGAAACACTAGTCAAGTGAATTTTTTTTTCATATGTCAAGTGAATTGAAGTCAGTGGGAATACAAAAAAAGAGATCAATGAGAGAAAATCCTTGATGTCCAATAAATGATATACATTTGGAAGTTAAAGTGAAGGTAATGATAGCAAGGCCAGTTGATTGAGCTTTAGTTTCAAAGTAGATGGTATATTATTATAATAGTCATTAATATCACCACACATGATAGTTAAACCAGGCTTGTGAAGGATTTTATCTTCGGCAATGATGAGAGTATTTACTATGTCTTTTATTTTTGCCATGAATATAATACTATAAAATAGTACAACTGTGACTGAAAAATAAAGGAAATAATGATTGCATTAACTGAAATGTGTATTATTTTAATCTTGAAAACAGAAAGTTATTATTAGAATACTTACACCTTGTGCTGGTTTAATGTTAGGCTTATATACAAATATATATTTAATGAGGATAAATATATGCAAAAATGTATTCGAGATAAGCTTAAAATCTGTGAAGTTAGCAATTTTGCCTAGTGCTAATTTCACAGATTTTAACCTTATCTCGAATACATTTTTGCATATATTTATCCATATTACATTTCCTTGAGATACTGCATATCAAAATTTTCAATGTTAAATATATATTTACTAATTAGACTGTTTGGTTGACAAAGAAATTTTTCTTTCTGTAAAAACAAAAATATCGGCATGGTGATTATTAAAAAATTGACATAACTATGAGATTCTATTGTATAAATTGAGTCCTTGCACATTTATTGTGGCAATTTTAATGCTTGACATATACTTTTGAAAAGTTGGAGTGAAGCTTTTTTCTGGCATGCTTGTTATCAAATCAGCTATTGTAGCTCATTTACTATTTTTGATGACAGATGAGATAATTTTGTCATGTGTTTCATAAGTAGGTTTTATTTTTAGTTTTGAATAATTTTTAGTGTATGTAGTACCTTGATTATTCATATGCTAATTTTGAGATTCATTTTCATGACTGCAATTTGCTGGTAGTATATCTGTAACAGTTACTGCATTGTATTACATCAGATTCAGGGTATATAGTATTTGTAGACTGCAATATACATGAGATATTATTACTAATGTGATAACTTATGTCCAAAGTGGTCATGCTGTTTTTAGAAACTACATTGACCCATGAAGTAGTCTTATATGTTATTGCATAAATGATCAAGCCTGTCAATTTTTCCACTACTGTTGTAATTTCCAACACTGCAGTGGTAGACAATATGCTCAAGTTAGGAACATTTGAAGCAAATGGGTTGCTGACTTTTATACTAAACTGTATATTAGGAATGAATGTCATAAATATATGATGTGGAGTTTATTGTGGTATATATATCCCTATATATTTATGTGATCTTCCAAGAGTTAGTGAGAATTTTAATGTTCATGTTAGAAGTAAGTTCTCTATATTTATAACTTGAGCACTGTCAGCTATATATTTTTTATAAAGCTTGTGTGAAAATCAGGTGGTGCATGCATGTTACGACCATATACAATTGGACTGGATCCTTCTCTGTAAGGGTAAAATGCTGTATATACATCTGCAATAATTTAGCCAAACAAAACATTAACCAAAGTAATAAAAACAAGTTTATTCACTTGCTAATAATGAAAAGAATAATACAATAAAATGAGTGGAACTAAGTTAGTTTCTTTAAGCAATTCCAAACTTCATACACACAAACATTATATACAAGTTCAATTATCTGTAGTATCCATTTACTTTGGTTTTAACACAGATATTCTAATCTTATTTTTAATATCAATCTTTAACCATTTCCCTGACTTCTATAATGGTTAATGCACACATTGCATTTTTCTGCTTACAAGGTTATACAATTGCTGCTCACATGATTGTATAGCACTGCTCTATGCCACTAGAACATATCCAGTTATATTTATGCATTTCAGAATAAATAGTAGGATTCATTTAAATATATTGACTTGCTCAATATCAAATGCAGATTTTCAGCTTTGTGTTAATTTTCTAAACTATACCAATAAAATTTTTAATGTACTGCCTGTATATATATATTTTATAAGATTTTATTAAAATTTTATTTACAATATATATATATATATATATATATATATATATATATATATATATATATATATATATATATATATATATATATATATATATATATATATATTACACACACACACAGAACAGTTCAGATTCTTAGTTACATAATATAACTTTTAAATTTAGATGTTTTTGTTTTTTACCTCTTGCTGTTGTCATGTTGAAAAGTATTCTAATGCTATAAAGCAGTGGTCTTCAACCTTTTCACACCTGCAGACCAGAAAAAATAAGAATAAGGTTTCATGGACTGGCAGAAGTTTACAGATAAATTTTATTAAAGATGTAAACTGCTTAGCCTTAGATGAGCAGAATTGTTGTAACTGACCAAAACAGCACACTAGTTACTGTGTATTGTAATGGTGTTACTTACCTTCACATGCTGAACACTCTTTTTTGAGTTGCGCAGTTATACTTCTACTGAAAACAGTACAATAACAGTCATTCTCATTAATGTGTTTGCATTTCTACATTTATTTCATTGTTAAAACATGCCAGAATAAAATGTTATTCACCTGAATATTGGGAAATATCAGAGCTAGTGTAATTACATGACAATGATTATGATAAATGTAATATCTGTATTTAATGTTAAATATACAAGATGAAGTTATATATATATTGCACCAGACATTCAATCTATTCTAACACAGAGGGTGCCACCAGATCACTATGTATCTGGAAAATTTATTTACTGTGATCAGAATGGGTGATGATGATGGTTTGCACCGACTAAACTCAGGGAGAAACAAGAGATCTAAAATTGTTTAGACAATTGAGCAACAAAAACACCAAGACAAACATTAGCCAAATTAAGTTTAAACAAATTTCAAAAATTTTATTCAGAGAAGAATAACTTATAAGAAAAGTTTACAAGTTAACAAATAAGATTAGCTCAGGCATGTACCTGAAAGACTAAACGCAATGCTCTGGAAGACCCACTGATTCTCTAATAACAAATTATAAAGGGAGGAAGCAATTTCATTCAGCAGAGGATTCATCCAAACATTGGTTTTCCCATTCAGATATTTAAACAATACATTCTTGAAATAAATCAACAAAACCAGCGCTGGCGAGCTTTCCGAGGCCCATGAAACATGTCCGATGATGAATGTCATGTGTCAGTAGAAGCTGCACCTATTATTACATTTAAAATAAAGGTGATTGATTTACCTCAAGAACAACCAAAAAATATGATTTAAAATGCAAGGAAAACAATTAAAACTGGTGAATCCCAGCCAAACGATTAGCGAAAACTACTCTAAGAATCATAATTAAAGGTCTCAATAGGAGACAAGTAAATCATTAGAAAAACAGTTACATCTGTCCAAGCAATTAAAGAAACTGAATTACAAATAATTATAATTAAGAAATAAATTTATGAAACAAGTTCTGAGTACACGCTCTGATAAATTTAAAGCTACATGTAAATACAAAATAATTCTATCGGAGAGTGGAGTACGAAATTACTGAAGCTTTAAATACTTTAGCAGTGAAAGTCTCTCTCACCTGTGACTTACAAAGGGATAAATATTATTTTCCTGCTGCTGAATTATAAAATTACAAAGAAAAACAATTCGAGTTTCCGCTTTCAGAGATATAAGAAATAAAATCCCCACCTGCGGAAAATTGGGACAATAAAGTCATCAGCCAAAAGATTTTTGGAGGTTTGCAAAAGTGCACAGTGTTTAAAATTAATTCTTAGCTACTAAAATAATGACAGGTAAGCATTTAAAATATACAAGACTGCTAAAGCATTTATAAAGAATTTTAGGCATAAAAATACAAAAACTCACACGTCACTCTCCAATAAACAAAAATTGAAAGCAAACTTGGAATCTTAAAACTAAGATTCCAAGACACACTGCAAAAATACAAGAAATTATAACAAATATTAAATATGAGATTACATATTGCTTAGGAATACAGATTTATAATTAGATTGAGCGGAGATTTAATTAAGAGAAATTTACCCTGGGAAGAATAAAAGAAAATTTTAGCTTACAGTAACGAAGTGTTCAAGTAGAGTGCAAATGTTTATTTTAGTCCATTTTCAGATCCTTTGATAGCGGCAAGGTAGAGGCAGTGGGGTCTTGTTTATTTTAGGTGTTCATTGCAGGATGAAAGAGAGTTGGCAGGCAAGGGTCCGTCTTTTGAGTTAAACTAGTACAACATATTGTTGGTTATAAAACATATAGCAGAATATTTTAACATCCTGGAGAAAGCAAAATTGTTTAAGTAACTGCAAATTTTGCTTTTAAAGATTAAATGTCCAAACTGCTAATGGTACAAACGTTGAAGAGGTTAATCCGAATGAATATTGGAACCGAACGAATCACTTTGACGAAGTGCTGACTTAATCTCTCTAGGATAGAATAGAATAGACTAACCCATGAAATTTTTGGTGTTATTTATACATCCACTCGATTTCCCATGAAAACTAACCTTGTTGTTGAATTCTACGCCTAAGGCAGGGCAAATATTAATCTCCAGCTCAATCGAATCTAAGAATTTTACCCAGGGATTATTGAAACAAAAACAACAACATAAATCAAATCTCCGCTTTTTTAGAATGAGTTTACAATGGTTAAAATAAAAGCAACAGGAATGTAATTAGCTAGCCAGCTTGTTTTTAATCAAATTGATTTAAAAATAATAATAAAAACAAGCGGTATCAGAAAACTATTTTAAAATCAATTTTCTATAATGAATAACAAAAAACATTTTAAACACAAACGAGTATGTGTATTAATACACGTACTCTTTTTAAATAATTAAAACTTTTTTTAACTTTAGAAACTTAACGAAATTAAAAGTTTTTAATTTCGGCAGTAAAACTCTTGAATCGGATATCAATCTGGTTCAATATATATATGGAGTTTGTACAATAAAAAACCTTTTTTTTTAAATTTTGAATTTTTTTAGAAAAATAATAAAAAATTTAATCCCCCCCCCCCAATAAACAACTGTGATAAATAGAAAAACAAATTAATTTATGTATGATTAGATTTTGTTTTCGTTCTGTTTCTTTTTTTTTTAATCACATAAAAATGCAATGAAAAAATAAATAAAAATTGTTTATATTAATTAAAAGGGTACTCTAACCTGACTTGCACGATGGCCGCTAGAGGCGCTGTTTCTGTGTTAGCACACAGAAAATACAGGGGTAGGGGCCCCAAAAGCAGAAATGCTAATTCCAGCCATTAGGTGGCGCTGTTCACCATGTGTATGCACAGGAACCTTCTACAAGCTATGGCAGCAAAGATACCCGCCTGGTGGCACTGGTTGCCATGTGTAAACCCATATAGCTTACATTGTCTGCTAGCTACCAGCAACTACCAAGATTCTAGCCCACTATGTGGCGCTGTTTCTCCACGATTACACACGGAAAAACTGCACTCTGTAAATGCCTGCTTGATAAAGTTTATGTACATACTGCTTAAAATATGGATGACCTATAATAGACAGGTGTGATTAAATTTAGAAGCTGCAACTATTTAAATATACTTTCCCACTTTATAATGTTACATTCTATTTCACCGATTAATAAGTAGATGTATTTTAAAATTATTTCTTTTTAAAAATCTATCCTTTTTTTTTAATTATTTACTGTAAAAGTGTTTTTTTTTTAAATTAAAAGTTTAAAATCTTATTATTTTGTTACTACAAACTTTCCTGCCAGTCTAGCGCAGACCAGCAGAAAACTTCTGCAGCCCAGCGCTGGTCCACGGACCAGGGATTGAAGACCACTGCTATAAAGGATCTTGCAAAAAAGGTAACTAGATTTAATAGTTTTGATCATATTGTATTTGCAAAGATTTTCTAAATAATGTGATAATGAAGGACGAAATAGTAATGGCTGATTATCAGATGGATTATAATTTTCTATCTCACTAAAACTAATCATTTAATTTGAAGTGTATTAAACCACTAAACATCACATGATTTTATGCACAAACCTTCTTGCATCCATTGATTACTCTGGCTTGAACTGAATAGCACTACTGTATGGAGAGTTTTGCTGATTTTAATTTGAAGTGTGTTAAGACTAATTAGTTTCTTCATTTGTTCTGATGGAAGTAAGATCTATAAATTTTGTATTATTATTATTATTAAGTGTTGAGGTTTGTACTTGTCTGTTTTCAAACTTATTTTTTTCTTTTTGCATTCCAAAGTTCCGCAGAGTTAATTGGAACCGAAAAATTATTATCGTTAAGCAATGTTAAATATTTGTATTTTCATAACGTGTTTAGTGTGTTAGAAAAGGTTTTACTTAGCATGTCTTCATCTTTTCCGTTTTGTTGAATGTTTTCTATTTGCTCGCCCATGTAGCATCTTTCTGGGTAATTTCAACTAGGGGGTTTGTTCGGAGACTGTTAACACATTATTTTTATTATTGATCTTTGCGATATTTTACTTTAGTGAGCTTTTTACTTTTACTATTTTCTCTTTTTTTAGATTCATGCAAAGCTCAAAGATTGTTTGCAGTTATTTTTATATTATCATTACTTTATTTTTTACTTGCGATTTTAGAATTTTTACACTTTTTGTAAAACATTTCGGTTCTTACCTGACTATTTACTGTAAACAATTTCTTGACTTTTTGAGAAGCAGACATTTAATAATAACAGCTATTATTAGCGATAACAACTGTCAATTTTTATTATATTTTAAGAATAAAACTATATATTGTAAATTATCACAACTAAACAAATTAAGTTTTTATTCACTTATGTATATAATTTTATTCATTTATTATTATTAATGATTACGTTTTTGATATAATTTTCTTCAGAACTATAAACTATACAAAATCCATAAATTATATTATCAAATTATATAATATGTATTAAATAAATAAATAAAAACTACATGGAAAAATATGGAGAAAAAGTGGATTATATATATATAAAGACATGTGACAATCATCAAATCATCATCATTATCATTTTCAACCATTATTGATCCACTGCAGGATGAAGGTTTTTCCATGTTAAATCCAACTTCTTCAATCTCTAGCTTCTCCACATCATTCTAGCACACATCCTTATTTCATTCATTCATCTCACATGTGGTTTTTTTCTAGGTCTTTTACAATCTCTTGGAATCCAGTTTAAGATTTCAATTGTTCATCTATTATTATCTCTTCTAGCAATATGCCCAGATCAACTTCACTTCAGTCTCTTAATTATTTCAATGATGTTAATAACACCTGTTTGTTTTCTTACCCATGTATTTTGTTTCCAATCAATTCTTGTATTTCTAATACACATCTTTCCATACTTTGTTGAGTGGTCTGAAGTCTCTGTATTGCTATTTTGTTAAATGTTCAAGTCTTAGATCCATAAATAAGAACTGGTAAAAGACATTTATTAAAAATATTTCTTTTCAAATACATAGGCATATTTCTTTTTAATATTAAGTTATTTCTATCAAAAGCACTCCAACCAAGTTTAATTCTATGATTAATTTCATCCATTATGTTTTTATCTGTCGTAATAATTTGACCAAGATATTTGTAGTTGTTTTTTTCTAACTCATCCTTATCAATCTTTTATTTCCATCTTTTCCTTATCAATCGTTTATTTCCTCTTTTGAGAAAAAGCATTGAACATTACTTTAGTCTTTTTAACATTAAACCTATTTTATTATTTTCATCTGACAACTCTTGCAATATTTCTTGAAGCTCTAAAGCATTATTTTAAAAAACAACTACATCATCTGTAAAATCCAGATGATTTAAATAATCTCCATTTACTTTTATTCCTTTAGCTTCCCATTTTAATCGACAAAATACTTCTTGCAAAACGGCTGTAAAAAGTTTTGGACATATGGAGTCACCTATCATCCATCTTTCTCAATCTTAACCTTTCTAGTATTATTATGTAATCTAATTGTTGATGTTGCATTTTTATAAATATTATTCAAAATATGACAATATCCTGGGTTTATACCTTGATGATCTAATGCTTTAATCACTGAAACAATGCTTATAGAATCAAATGCCTTCTCATAATTTACAAATCCAAAGCATAATGGCAAGTCATAGTCATTGGTCTTTTCTATAACTTCTCTCAATACTTGGATATGACCCACTGCACTATGACCACTTTTAAATAAGCTTCTTCTTTTGATTGGTTAAAATCCAAAGTTTGCTATAGACAAATTATAACTATTTTGCTAAAATTTTTGTATAAAACTGATAAAAAAAACAGACAGATCTGTAATTTCTAATATCTTCTTTATCACCTTTTAAAATATTAATATTAGTACTACATTCTTCCAATCATCTGATATATCTTTATCATTTAGACATTTGGTATATATCTTTGCTAAAAAAAATTCTATGTCTTTGCCTGCTTCTTTTTAGATGTCAGTTATAATTTCATGTTTATCTGGAACGTTTCCCTTCTCCATAAATTTAATTGCATGACTCACTTCTTTATTTAAAATCCTGGGTAATTTGCTATATAATTCTTGACAGAACTCTTCGACACATTTCATGATGTCATCTCTCTTTTTAGTAATAGTTTCATCTTTTGTTGTTATTGCAGAATTAAGTTTCCTACCAATGCTAAGATGTTGTTTTATACTCTAGAGACTTTCATTAGCTTCTATAGATTTTCTTGCTAGTTTATAATTATACTTTTTCATATCATTAAAAACTCTTTTTTACAGCACTTTACAAAATTCAATATATTCAATCTTTCTTAATGCATCATTTTTTATATATTTTCATATTCCTTCTTTATCTAGTCTTAGAAGAAATTTTACTTGCCAATTGCTGTTTTTTTATATCAACTGTCATTGTTATATGTTTTTAAAAGTGCATCAGTTATTTTCCTATTGAATTTGTTCAAAATATGTTAATATTTGAAAACAATTTGCAAGTTCTAATTTAAATTCCTTGGAATGTTTCTGAAGATTAAGAATATCAACTGTGAATACCGCTTTCCTTAATGATTTCTCTCTCTCTCTAGTTGTGCATTAAAAAGTATTTTACATTTTACTAATCAATGATCACTTCCTAGGTATGTTTATTCAAAACATTACAATCTTGAAATACATATTTTCTGTTAGTCAAAAATATAATCCAAATCTGCTGTATCTTTATTTGGATAATTATACGCCCTCTAGCTGTCGCATTTAGTAACTTTTTTACAATGGTAAAATGATTGTTTCTTGTTATATGATTGGTAATTTTATATTGAATTAACTAGAGCAATGACATCTAGAAATATGACAGCTGCTTTACAAGCAGTTGTTCTGAATTAGCGGGTTCGCTTCCCGGCTGATGCTTTGACACATGGGAGAAATATGAAATCACTTCAGCTTATATATTTTTATTGTAAAGTGATTATAAAAATAATTGATATTTAAATTGCCGAAGTAAAGACTATTTCACTTATTTTAAAACTCTGCAAACAAACAGACAACTGTCATAAAGATAAGGGTAAATAAGATGTTGTAATATGTAAAGTCAGGCGATGATCATTAATATATAAGACCTAAATAAGAAAACAACAAAAGTTTAAATTAAACTTCAAGAGTTTACTTATTCTGAATATAATTATGGTATTAGTAAGATATTAGTAATTCAGCTTACTAATTTTTTAGTTGAGAAAAAATCACTTAGATCTCTTTAAAGTTCAAATCTCCCTAAAGATTTACTATCTATAAAGTCTTTTTAACTCACTAGTTTGTAACTATAATTTTGTATGCACCTCACTGCTCACACCCCTTAATTTAGAGGTAGTCCAATTAGATTCTTGACTAGAACTCTTCTTTATTAATATCCAGAACAACTTTACTTTTACTAGTTTTTCTTTCCATTAATTTTTATACACAACTTTTATTACTCTTTTCTTATTTAATTCTTCTACAGACTTTTCATTCAATTTTGCTAATTTGCATAAAGTAAACTATTCTTTATATGTAAATTAGCCAATTGCTATTATCATGAGTTTTATTTTGCTGCATAAATTAATTTTTATTTCATGAGTACTTTAACATATTAGATTAATAGCTTACATACACACATCTTTATTTATTCTTTAATAAAATAAACTACTGTATATATATGTTTGGATAAAACTGATTTATAGCGGTCTCGATACTTCACCCTCTATTTTTAAAAAACTTAACTACTTTTTTTCCCTACTAACTGTATCCAACTTTAATCAGTGTATGTAACTATATCTAAGTATAAATGTTAATAAAAAAAACTTAAAAAAAAACTTACATTTTCATGCATAGTTTTCACTTCTAGCGTTCTTTGTTGTATATATAACTGTAAATAAATAAACCAAATGTATCCAACTTTAATCAGTTTATCTAACAATAAATAAACTATGTCTAAATATAAATATTAATTTAAAAAAAAGGGTTCTAGTAAACTATTAACTGTGCAGCCTTTGGTGGCGCTGTTTCTGTGTAAAAACACAGAATTATACCGCTTTCACGGCCGAACCTACGGCTAATATACGAGTGATCATTAATATATGAGTAGATCATATGTAGTGGTTATAATACGTGGCCAATTCTTCCGCGTTCAATAACACTACGTCTACTAACAATACTATGATCGTATAGTTTGCCGTTGATTTCATTGCGGGTTGAATTCCTATGCATATTGACAGAATTTGTATTGTCGCTAGAATTTAAGATGAGAGTGTGAGCATTGTCATCTTTTTCAAGTGTTTATTTGTTGATGTTTATGATTTTCTGTATTTCCCAACTGAAAGATTTTTGCGTACTAGTAATTTTCAGCGTATTATTGATATTTGTCAAAATTTTATTTTTTGGCTAATTTTGGCTTTTTTGGGGGTCAAAAAAGACAAAATACAATTTCTCAAGCTCTCTGGCAGATGATTGGAGTTGTTTGCAGAAAAATACCATTTCTGTCATGACTCGGACGAGAGTTGAAAAAGAAGAACAAAATGTCTACCACGTTATTATATTTGTGGGACGTCCCAAACAGAGAAAGTGAGGCAGTTGCATTTTTGCAAGCCCAAAACATCCTGCCATTCGTTACAGTTGATTTAGTTCAGTCATATGTGGTTAATAAATTTATTTTCTGGAAAGAATTTGTGTTTTGTTTGCGATTATTTTTATCTGTAAATCATGTAATTAACACCCAGAATGACAGTGTTAAAAAGGGGCGGCGTAGTTTGTTGGACATCTCTTGATTGATTGATTTTTTTAAAAAAAAAAAAAACAAAAAATACTTCTTCTTTTGACATACCTATTCGTTCTGTTTAGAAGCAAAAAGAGGTTTTTTGTTGTTGTTGTTTTAAATCAATAAACAGCACGTTAAGTAGATTTTAAAAATGAACCCGAGCTTAATTTTTGTTGTTAAAAAAGAATAAAAATACCGGACGTTTTATTTGTTATGAAAACAAAAAATCTTTAACAAACTTGTACGACTCTTAAAAAAGATAAATAAATAAATCCTACAGAATGTAACAAAACCGGTTAACATACATATTTTTTGTGTTAAAAAACAATGGCATGATTGACTTTTTGGTTTTTGTTTTGGACGTTTTATTTGTTATTATTAAAAAAAGCAAAAAAAAATCAAAACCCGCCGACACAAAAAAAAAACCCGTATTTATAAATCTAAGAGAAAAAAGAAGTCCTGTTTTATTTATTATTATTGAAAAAAAACAAAAAAAATCAAAACCCCATTTTATTTGTTATTATTAAAAAAAAAAAAAAAAAATCAAAACACGCCAACCAAAAAAAAACCCCCGTATTTATAAATGTAAGATAAAATACCAAACAATTCTTTTTGTTTATAAGCAAATACGGACATCTGAGGCGGAGTTTGTCGGACAGGTTTGAATTTTTTGTTGCTAAATCAATCAACAGCAACCCCCCTCATTTTTAACATAATTCAAAAAGAAAGTGTCGATTCTAATTTTAAATAACAACAACAACAAAAAAAGAAAGTCGTATGTAAAGCAAATTGTGTATATTTGAGATATTCCAAAAAAAAAGTTAAAACTGTCCCTTATTACTTTGAAATGTATCGAATCCAAAACAAAAAAATAAAAGACGTCTGTAAAAAAGAAACAGTAGATTTAGAATGGAAATCCCCCCCCCCCAAATAAAGGCGTATGTCAAAAATTATGTACTTTTGAGATCCAAAAAAAAAGGTCAAAGTCTCCTTTATAGTTTGAAATTTATCAAATGAAAACCAAAAAAATAATTATGTCCAAAACAAACAACAACAATATATTAAAAAAAAAAAATTATGTCCAAAACAAACAACAACAATATATTAAATATTAAAAAAAAAAATTACAGCCATATGTCAAAATACGATCTATTAGATAAAAAAAATCTAGCGGCCCGGTAATGTTATAACGCTCTGTTTTTAACTAGAAACAGCGCCACCAAAGGCTGCACAGTTAATAGTTTACTAGAACCAAAAAATGTAATAAAACTTACATTTTTATGCGTACTTTTCACTTGGAATGTATATCTAGTGGTCTTTACTATATATATAACTATAAATAAATAAAGTATATTAACTATAAATGTTTTTACATAAAGATGACTAAATAAATAAATAATGAACTTACATTTCCTGCAGGCAGAATCCGTGTTTCGAACTACGTTATTCTTACTATGTAATTGCAAAGTATATCTAACTATAAATGTATTTTTTACATGAAGATTAATAAATAAAATGTAATAAAACTTACATTTTTATGCTCTATTTAGAGAAGATAAGTGTCACCAATAAAGTCCCTACTGTCAAAATTATGAACTACTTTTGTCACGTGTAATTTTTGCCGTGTGTAATTCCCCCCCCCCCCCAATCCATTTACTTTTTTGCTGAAAAAAGATTCAAATCAATGTTAAAACCAAGTATGTAAAATTGTGAACAACTGTTTTAACATTGATTTGAATCTTTTTTCGGCAAAAATGTAAATGAATGGGAGGGGGGGGCAATTACACATGGCAAAAATTACATGTGACAAAAGTAGTTCATAATTTTGACAGTAGGGACTTTATTGGTGACACTTATCTTCTCTAAATAGAGCATAAAAAAGTAAGTTTTATTAGATTTTATTTATTAATCTTCATGTAAAAAATACATTTATAGTTAGATATACTTTGCAATTACATAGTGAGAATAACATAGTTTGAAACACGGATTCTGCCTGCAGGAAATGTAAGTTCATTTTTTTTTCTTTATTCATCTTTATGTAAAAACATTTATAATTAATATACTTTATTTATTTATAGTTATATATACAGTAAAGACCGCTAGATATACATTCCAAGTGAATAGTATGCATAAAAATGTAAGTTTTATTACATTTTTTTATTATTAATATTTATATTTAGACAAAGTTTATTCATTGTTAGATAAACTGATTAAAGTTGGATACATTTGGTTTATTTATTTACAGTTATATATACAGCAAAGACTGCTAGAAGTGAAAACTACGCATGAAAATGTAAGTTTTTTTTAAAGTTTTTTTTATTAACATTTATACTTAGATATAGTTACATACACTGATTAAAGTTGGATACAGTTAGTAGGAAAAAAAAAGTAGTTAAGTTTTTTAAAAATAGAAGGCGAAGTGTCGAGACCGCTATAAGTCAGTTTTACCATATATTTGACTATTTCCATCATCTAATATAAGTATTGAATGTCTTTAATAAAATTTAACTTTATTTAAATTTCCAAATACATGGCAAGTTGGCTTTAACTTTATTTAAATATTCCAAATACATGGCAAGATGGCTCAGTTGGTTAGTGGGTTACTTTAAAATTAAATATTTAAGAATCTAAGAGTCCAGGTTTGATTCCTATGCTAGTACTATCACCAGTCAGGCTAGCAACATCTGAAGAAGAGTGGAGAATAATACCTCTTGAAATATTGTGCATATAGTAACATGTTTGATGAATTGTTGAATGTATTTGGAATATTTAAATAAAGTTAAATTTTTCTAAAAACATCCAATACTTATATTAGATGACAGAAATAGTCCAATATATAAATACAACTAAAATACCATCATCACAAACCTTCAGGAAACACTATGTATATATGTGTGTGAACACAGCATTCCTCCCTCTACTCCAGAGGTCTGCAATTTTATTTACAAATAAATTTTTACAGGTTTTGCTCAAACTACAATATACTCAGTTTTATTTATAACATAGTCTTGCAGCTTTATCAGTCAGTTCCATTATCAGGTAGGCCTTGTTGAGACTCAATTTTTTTCCTTTGCTTTTCTCTTGCCTCAGTATTTACTTTGATAGCTTCTTCTTGCACAGGAGAGCTAACTGGAGTTTTTACCGTGTAACATTGCTTTTATAAGTTTGTATTTACAAATATGTAATATAGAGTGCACCAATAGCTCAAACAAGTTCTTAATTCATAAGAGCGGTAAGAGAAAATATTTAAAACCTCTATCCGAATATTCCTATCCCCAGACCAATTGGTTTCGAGCTTATGGCTCATCTCAGTGAGAAGCTAGAATATCCAGACACTAGATCTAAAATATCAACTCAAAACTACCACTTATTTAATATGTAATATTTTAGTAGAAACTCTGAAATTTAGTTCAGTCCCATATAGCTATTTAAATTAGATAACTTGGAATTAAAAACATTTTCATGTCCAAAAATTTCAGAGTTTCTACTTAAATATTATGTATTAAATAAGTGATGGTTTTGAGTTGATATTTTAGATCTAGTGTCTGGATGTTCTAGCTCTTCACTGAGGTGAGCCATAAGCTTGAAACCAATTGGTCTGGGATAGGAATGTTCTGGATAGAGATTTTAAATATTTTGTCTTACCAAACTTATGAACTACAAGCTTGTTCGAGTTATTGGTACGCTCTCTCTCTATATATATATTGTGACGACCACGTAAAGTCGTCGACACACATATATATTTATTAATAAAATTAGAAAGTAATAAAGGTGAAATAAATTTAGCTAATAAATTTTTTTTTAAAAAAAAAAAAAAAAGAAGGAAGGGAAAGAAAAATTGAAATTCTAATGTCCAAATTACTGTGGATTTTGTAATAGTAAGAGAAGGAGAGGGGGGTGCATAAATAAAAAAATGCGTCTCTTTCTCTCTTATAAGTCAAATGCTAGAAATTATTTTTGTTTATTGTGGGAGAGGGGAAAAGGAAGCATAAAGAAATGCGTGTCTTCTCTCTCATTAAGGAAAAAATATATTATAACAAATTAAAATAAATGTAACATTAAGGAAAAAATATATTATAACAAATTAAAATAAATGTAAAACGTAAATGTGAAAAAAATGAATGAATTGTAAACTTTAAATAAAATAAATGTAATATGGGATATATAAAAAGAAACAGTATGGCCGTAGGTGTGAAAATCTGTTGGACAACTTAAATTCCACAGACAAAGAAATGTTATCAACGGAAGATCTTTGCCTGATCTGTTAAATTAATTGGGACTTACATTCCAGCCACTAATTAAATAAAGAAACATAATGATAAGAATTGGTTGGAAATCTAAGTCTTAATTAAAAAATTTTAAAAACAAGGAACAAAGAAAGAGATTAATAAAATTACAATTTCTATCTGGCATTGATAGTAGAGACTTTAGAGAAGCAACAGCTAAAAGAAAATGGGAGAAGTGCGTGGCTAGTGGCGTTAAAGGAATGTGGGTTCGGATTCAAGCCGTCTCATCACTGACTCACAATGTAAGATCTTTGCCTGACCTACTAGAGGGACCGCCGCTTCTGTAGCTGTCGATGAAACTCAACCTAAAGAATCAACCAGCAAACTGGATGAAAATAACCCCACAAACGGAGGAAGTTAATGGAGAACCTAAGGAATCAACAAGCAAAAACTGGAACGAAATTAACCCCACAATCTGAGGAAGTTAATCAAGAGTGCTTGGGAGAAATACCCATGGGACAATTACAACAAAGCCTAGGTAAAAGCATGCATGCATTTTCATTTGTCTACTATTTATAACTAAATATAAAATTAATGATTTGAGAAAAATAGAACTCGATCAACAGAACTTTAAGAACTTTTACATCTGATCTATTTTCATATATTTATTATAGCCATGTATTTTATAAGTGTGTGTTTATTATTATTATTAGAATGTAATTTTTCATAAACATATTTGTCATTAAATTTCGTATCCTTGCTTTATTCTCCTATCACCAAGCTACGACCGGGGGGAAACGGTAATTAGTGAGTAAAGGGGCATACTGATTTGTTTAAGATATTCATGTGCTGCTTGTTCGTGCGAAATCCCAATTCTAAAAAATAAATAGCAAGCGCTGGACATTCGCTAAGTTTCTTTGAAATAGTTTGCTCTGTTCAGCAGCCGAGAGTTCTTGGCTGGGAAAAATAACGCCAAGATAATATGTACGTATTGCCTTGGGGTTCAGTCAAGGGTATAGATATGAAGTTAAATTTGTATCTGTATTAGCTCTCTGCTTGTATTGTAATGGCGTTGGTTAAAATAATGAATAAGATAATAAAGAATCTAAGTTGAAAACAATAAATGGATAGAAAATATAAGTTATGAAAAGAATTAAAATATAATAAATAAGTATAATATAGAATAAAATAATCGAAATAAATAAATATAATTGAGTACACAAATAATTAAGCAACCGTATGAAATAAACCATTTCCGTTATAATATATATATATAAAGTGAATTGCAGCATGTATTAAATATTCATGCACTTAAGTGCATTCAAGGATTAAAAGATGTTTACTTTTTATAATAATAAAAATCTTGAAGTAATTAATAAACTTTCCTATTTTCTTTTATATCTGCTCCCCTTCCCTTAAAACTATAACTATGTTAAGGATTGAGCTGACTAATCTTTACAATATATATGTAGTAATTGATAATATAATGATTTATATACATATGAAATATTGTGGAAGAAAATTAAAGTAGATATACACTCTCCCCATCAATAAATATTTTGAAAGTGCCTGTGAATGATTTATATACATATGAAATATTGTGGAAGGAAATTAAAGTAGATATACACTCTCCCCATCAATAAATATTTTGAAAGTGCCTGTGTGGAAAAGTAGCTTCTTTCCACAATATTTCATATATGTATAATCAAAGCATTCTCCCTCAAACTATGAATAAATAACATTGTATATTTAGAAAAAATTAATAATAGAATGAACTACTATTCTTTAAACATTTGCTGTTTATAAATTTGCCTTTGCCAGCAATGGTTAAAATTCCAACCAGATAATGACATTAATAATGATTAAACAGAACTTAATTTTTAATAATATTGTTTTAATAACAAGTAGAAGCGAAATTATATAGCTTGATGTATATATTTATACAAATGGTCAGCTAAAAAATAAATTTGGAGCTTCTATGTATTTTTTGCAAGATGAAAAAGGAAATGTTTTTTGTCACGCATTGGTGGTCGAGAGGTCAGCGACAGCTGCTTTACAAACAGTTGTCCCGGGTTAGCGGGTTCGCTTCCCGGCTGATGCTATGACACATGAGAAAAAAAAAGGAAATGTTTTTTCACTTGTGGAAGAATGTGTTGCTTTTAAACTCTTAAGATCAAAAGTATTTCATGCTTCATACATAAATCTATATGGACTATAAGGTTTGAAATGATTTTTGATACTAAAAATATAATTGGTTAAAAAAACTTGATAATGATTGGAATAAATGCTTTAATAGTTGTATCAGATACCCCCCTCCCCTTTAATAGTTGTATCAGATACCCCCCTCCCCTTTAATAGTTGTATCAGATACCCCCCTCCCCCCTAAAAATAATGAAAAATATTTGCTCTAGCATGTGAATTGTGGAAGTAATATAAAAAAAATATATATATTATTTAATTAAAGAAGAAACTTATAAAAATGTATACAGTCATATATCACGTGACTTAACTTTGACCAGATTGTAATTATTATATATATAAATTTTATTTTTGTTAATAAATATAGCTTAATGTATATGAAATTAAGAGAAGTAAATCATTCTTCCTCAGCCTATAAACAAATAACTGTCTACGCTTAGCAAAAGTCAACTATGGAACAGACTGTTTCTTTTCCACATTACATCAAGTATGGACCAGACTACCTATATTCTTTAAGTTTTTGATGTTTATAAGTTATTCTTCCGATAATGATGACATTCAGGATGTTTATATGTACACATACAATATATATATATATGATCTTCATTGATAAAAAAATATACTTGATGATATATTTTGTTATAACATTTTACCGTGATTCTTTTATTTAATTTATTTTATTAGTATTTTATCATGTCGTGCATAATTTAGTGCAATGTTAGTGTTCAGATTTCGGATCACAAGATCCTCCGATCAATTCCAATTCTGTCACTTTCGGTGCTCAAACTTCTTGTGAAATCTCAAGTAATAAAACCATTTGACTATTGTTATTTCAGTATTTAACCGCAATAATTTTATGTTTATTTATTACATTTACTAATCATAGTATACGCTAATATGAAAAATAAATATAGTGTGAATATTACATTTATATTTTAATGGTTACATTTTCATTTACCATTGTCAAATTCCCTCCACTCACAACTTTGACGCCATCCATTTCAGATAAATACACTAATGATTATTACTAATCATTTTCGAAGCTAGAGACTATCTCTAGCACAGATATAAACTTTAAACCTCAGTTGAGGAGTTTGACAATGGTAAATGAAAATGTAACAATTTACTCTAGATCAGTGGTCTTCAACCTTTTCACACCTGCGGACCGGTAAAAATAAGGATAAGGTTTCGCGGATGGGCAAAAATAAAGATAAGGTTTCATGGACCAGCTGAAGTCTATAGATAAATTTTCTTAAAGATCTAAACAGCTTAGCCTTAGATGAAGTTATATATATATGGAGTTTGTATAATAAAAAACTTTTTTTTTTTAATTTTGAATTTTTTTAAAAAAGTAATAAAAAATTTAATTCTACCCCCCCCCCCCCATAAACATCTGTGATAACTAGAAAAACAAATTAATTTATGTATGACTGATTAGATTTTGTTCTGTTTCTTTTTTTTAATCAGGTAAAAGTGCGATGAAAAAAATAAATAAAAATTGTTTATATTAATTAAAAGTTTAAAATCTTATTATTTTGTTATTAAAAACTTTCTGCCAGTCTAGCACGGATCAGCAAAAAACTTCTACGGCCCGGCACCGGGTCGCGGACCGGTGGTTGAAGACCACTGCTCTAGATAAATACTTTGCATATAATAGAGATATATATGAGAGATAGTGACTTGGGCCAACTGATGAATGCTGGTTCAGCACGAAATGAATCTTGGGGGGTAATTTGTCTTTTATTGTATCTTTATTTATATGAATTTGAAAAGAATGGGGAAGTGTGGAGGTGTTTATTATATCTATAAAGATATTTAATTTACTCACTTATAGAATATATATTTAATAATTACTCCCCCCCCCCCTATTAACTGTAAAAAATCAAGTATACCGAATATGTATATAAATATATTACAATTAAAATATGTATTTAAGATTCATATTAATGACTATAGTGTTCGGATTTGCACGAATTATTATAAATATTTCTAAATGTGCATTATTTTGATTATATTATATATAAGTATTAATGATCAAAAAATATATTATATATACGTATGTGCACAGAACGAACGATTGTATATAACATTTCAATTGTTAGTATTTTTCAAATACAATAATTAACATATATGTGAAGAAATTTAAACAATAATTCAAACTTGTTACTAAGAAACGGCTTGTTATTTTCATTCTAAATTTTTTAGAATAATGATTTAAATATTATTCTACATTTATTTTTGTCTAAACAACTTCTCTCTCCTTTAAGTCAGGTAATAATAATATAAAAAAATGTTCATAAATAGTTAAAAATTCAAAATTATATATTCTCAAAAAAAGGTAATTTATTATCAATATTGTTTTAAAAGTTAATAAGGCTTTATTTATTTGGACTATATATATAATATATTCTGAGATCTAGTAAGCTCTTCTGTTCTTCGTATCAAAGTATCAGATTGTCTTTGAATCTTATACGCTCACTGATAAAAATAAATTTCAATAATATAATACTTAAAATAAATTTTCTTCAACTTTGTACCGTTTCCCCTTACGTGTTTGTCTGCTTGCCTCTATCTTAGCAATACGGTTTGGGAAATAATAATAAAAAACTTTTAAAATGTACTTTTAAATTATTATAAATTCATGTCATTAATTTTAGCTTTTATAAGTTGTTTAATCGTAGCTGTAGCCATATTTTTGATAAATAAAAGTTAAAACGTTCGATTTAAAACTAATGGCAGATAATGTAGTTTGCGTAAGTGTATATATGTAATATATATATTAAGACTATGCGCCTAAAATGCGACAGTAGGGACTTCTACAAATTTAAACACAAGATTAACGACTTTAAAAGACGAGCGTTTATCTTGTGTTCAGATTTGTAGAGGTCCCTACTGTCGCATTTTAGGCGCATAGTCTTAAGGTTATAACCTTAATATGTATTACTTACGTATTATTTAATGAGTATGCGATTTACAAGTTATTAATTATAAGAGTATGTATATAAATTTGCATATATATAAACTTATAAAATTAAACTGCCTATTGCTATTATAATAATGATAAAGTAGAAAATCATATAACATTACAATACTAATCAAAAAACAAGATTTAACTAAAATTCTCTCAACAGTGAGATCTTCTCAAGCGAAATTCAATTATATATATACACTTGCATTTCAATAGATGAAACATGGTCATGAGAGAATTTTAGTATTTGCTTTTTGGCTAGTATTGTGATGTTATATGATTTTCTATTTCTATTAACTTATATATGTATGACCTTAGATACATGGTTGTTAAATTATACTTTTTGTATGCCATATATAATAAATTAGCAAACATTTGAAAAAGATTTTATTTTTATTTTCGTTAAATTATTACAAATATAGATGGAAAAAAAACGAAATATATACATAATATCAAATACAAAAATTAAATTAGTTAAAATATAATAAATTAAGTTTAGTAATTCATAAATCACTAGCCAAAATTAAATTACAATTCCATTACCAATGTCCTTTGTTTTACTGAAGATTTTTCAAAGGCAAAGTAACACAATGCAGAACAAATACATATTATTCTATCTTCACAAAATTCTAACTCATATTTTAATTATCTTTAATAATAATAGTAATAATTATTATTATTTAATAATATTCTTCTTTTCTAAGAGGACAATCTCAGCCTTCTCAAATATAATCTTATGAATATATAATGCAGAACTAAGACTTTATTCTTTATTTTTATTAGAATACATAACTAGCAATTTTCCTCAGGGCTATAAATGACAATACAAATTATTATTATTTTTTTTTTAAATATAATTTTGAATAAAATATGTTAGATACATAGAAAAAAATATAAATAAAATGAAGCATGAAAACGATGAAATGTATTATATGTAAATATAATGTAGTCGAATTTACTAAGTTTATTTTAAATAATAATTGACCTGACCTTTAGCTACCATATTCAATATTAAAATATTATTTATCATTATATATATATTCTATATAAGCAGATGGGCATAAAGGTTAATATATATTATATTTTAAAACCTGAATAAATGACTTTAAATATAACATATTGATTATTATATATCCACACACTTCAGGAGTATAATTTCACATTTTCTACTGTTTATTATCCTTACATATATATATATATTAAGCCCAGATTTTCAAGCTCTCTACAATAATTCACTCCATCCAATATAACTGATACACATGACCACATGTGAAATAGATAAATGATCTTCAGTATACATATTTCATGCTAAATTGGCTCTTACCAGTTGGTTCAGATTGCCATCTCCCACACATATCAGTGTTCAGGTTATATTAAAAATAGCAAATCTATAAATGAACAGGCTTTAAATCTCTCTATTTCTCCAACTCTTCAGCCACCCATGTCACTGAAAATTTGATGATTGAATGCTCAAAGCCGTTGATGATGCCAATACTATAGTCATACCCATGTTGATCTTAAGTCAATCTGATACCTCATATGTAGGACTTCAATTTGTACATTTAAATACACAGAAGAGGGATGGGCAGAACAGGCTGAATATGTAATATTGAAATATACATATAGTGTATATACTTAATTTTGATGTAATTAAAAGGGACTTGAACCAGATTTTAAAGCTCCTTATAATCATCCACTCTATCCAGGATAACTGTTACACATGATCACACAGATGTGAAAAAGATAAATGATCTCCAATATACATACTTCAAGCTGAACCAACATGGGTATGACTATAATATTGGCATTATCAAGGGATTTGAACATTCTATCAGATTTTCAGTGATATAAATGGCTGAATAGTTGGAGAGTGGAGAAGATTGAAGCCTGTCAATTAAAGTGTATATATTTTCTATCTTAATATAACCTAAGTACTGATTATATATATATATATATATAGGAGATGGTGATCTGGACCAACTGATGAATGTTGGTTCAGCATGAAATATGTATATTGGAGGACATTTATTCTTTTCACATGTATGTGGACATGTGTATCAGTTATATTTGATGGAATGGATGATTATAGAGAGTTTGAAAGTCTGGGTTCAAGTCTTTTTAAATTATATCAAGGTTAAATATATACACTATACTTGTATTTTAATATTACATATATATGCGTCTGGATGCGCGTATCTAACTAAAATAAAATATCAGTCATAGAATAATTATAATAATAAAAATAATAAATTTATTATAGACATAAAGTTAAAAGTAATGTACTATCTAAAAATATCTTCATAGATTCAGATACATATACAATGCAAATTTAAGAAATGCAAATTTAAGAAAATATTAAAATAGTGATTTTAGTTAATAACTGAAAAATACTTTTTACAATAATAAAAATTGTAAATATAGGGGATTTGAACTAAGACTTTCAAGCAGTCTTCAACTATTCACACTATCTCGTACTACTGATACACATGACCACACACATGTAGAAAAGATAAATAATCACCAATATACGTATTTCATGCTGAACCAGCACTCATCAGTTGGTCCAAATTATCATCTCCCATTTATATATATATAATCAGTGCTCAGATTATATTAAGATAGCAAATCCTTTTACTTTAATGGACAAGCTTCAAACTACTAATTATAATTTTTTAAAACAAAATACTTTTGAGTCTTGTTTAGATATGAATATGGCTAATATATTATTAAACAGGCAAAACTCTCCATACAGTAGTGCCACCCTGTGACAACCAGAGTAATCAATGGATGCCAGAAGGCTCCGGTTGGCACAGGGTGGCACTACTGTATGGAGAGTTTTGCCTGTTTAATAACAGTTATGTGCTAGCATAAGAGATGGTGATCATGTGATGTGGCTAATATACTTTTTATATTTAAAAATATACTTTCCAAATTAATTTTATTATTAAAATAAATAGTTTATTTACATATACAATTATTATTGTTTGTTTACAGGATGCAAGGATAGTGGACCACAACATTCCTACTACTAAATTTTAACATCACAATTTTTTTATTTAGTAGTAGTTTTTCAGCAGAATATGGATTCACAAAGTAAAAACCGCCAAAAAAAGGTAAATTAATTGTTTTATCTTATATATACTTATATAAAGTTAGAAGATAATCACTGAGTAGTCATTATTAATGAACACAGCCTTCTAAGTGCTGTGCTCAATAAGATTTGATTTTTTACTACTAGCATTTGCTGTTATATAAAATAGCTATACAGAAAAAGAATCAGAATTAAAAACAATTCTTTTTTTATGTTGCACTTCAAGTATACAATAGTCAAATATGTTTAAAAATACATATATACAAGCAACAAAGATTACAAATTATAAAATTATTATATAAAAGCCTTTTTAACAAATGGACATTTGACATGATCTATTATGTGATTTTTTCCTCTCTCAATTTTACTACAAAATTACTCTGTTATATATATTGAATGGATATATATCCACATATATTAATTAATTAACTATCCATTCTTTATTCATTAACCACTTATTAACTTAATGGATGTTTTGTATATATTCATATAGTTGTTTTTATTATACATGATGTAGTTTGTTTCATATATTTTACGTCTATTAACATTTTTAATATAATCAAGAACACTTATATTATCAATACAATTTATTTTATGTCCATACTGCAAATAATGAACATATAACGCAGATCTATCATCTTTCCTAGCAATAGCATCATTGTGTTCTTTAGCTCTTTCTCCCAATTGCTTTGACGTCTGGCCATAGTAAATCATATTACAAAATTACATCTAATTTTATAAACCATTCCTCTCTTATATTTTATATCATCTTTCATTCTACAATTAGTTATCAATTTATCCAAATTTTTGAAAAGGGCAAAAAAACATAATTTGCCGGAAAAGGCTTTTATATAATAATTTTATAATTTGTAATCTTTGTTGCTTGTATATATGTATTTTTAAACATATTTGACTATTATATAAAATAGGAAATGGTTAATTTCCCATTGTAAAAAAAGTTACTGAGCACAACCGCTTGAGGACAGTTCTATTATTTTAATGAACAATACTTGATAATTATTTCATGACTTTACATATATCAATATAAAAACTATTATCATAATATATATGTGTGTACTTAAGAATATTTTGTTTTTGTGAGCAAAATAGTTAGTTCATTAAAAAATTATTGATAAAAAATATATATTCACATGCAATGTACCCCCAACACACACATTTATAAAAAAACTAACCATGTTTAACAAGGGACATCTGCTGGGAAAAGTAATTTCTAATAACTACAGTAAAAGAAACACTGAACAAGAAGGCATAGTATTACCTTTGCCAGTATCCGGATGGTGAGGTAATCTTTGCTTTATCATCTAGCTAAAAATAGATATTTATTTACTGACCCATATTGAATAGTTAATATAGTTGGTTATAATTCACTACCTAATTAAAAAACAAGCCTGACTAAAACCTGAAAAACATTTTTATTCAGATGTAAATCAAGTCATAGTTATAATTATTTTTGTGCTACCTCTATATCATAATGTCCTTGAATATATATATATATTATAATGAAGATTTACATGATTATATGACGAAAGTAAATCTTATTGGAGTTACATCATATACTAGTGTTTTTTTTTTATTGTTTTTATGAAATAATATTCATCCTTGTCAAAACTTGTTATAATGGACTGTAATATTATTAGACAGTTGTCCAATATTAATATGTGGATTAGCAATTTATTTTTGCTTCCTTTTATTTTACAATTGTACTGATCCGTTAAAATTAATTTTAAAAAAAAGCTAATGGGTTTCCATAATACTGAAATACATAATATTTCTTCACATCTATTTAAAATGTTTGGCCTTTTGAAAATTTCAATAAATTCTTATTTCATATGGAAAAATATGATTTAAGAACTATGAGAGAGTGTCTATTGAAATTATAAAAAAGACCGAACAATTTAAATATATATGATGAAGAAAAAATTATTCCAGCAAACTCATTATTTAATCTTTTCCTTTTTCTAAAATCAATTTTAAGAAATAACCTTATTATAAATTGGAAGGAAGTAAAAAAAAATTGTTAATTCACATCTAGTTAATATTGGACGACCATTTAATAATATATGTTTTTTAATTCACACACAATCACAATCTGGTCATTACATGAGGGGGAAAAAAAACAATTCTTTATTACAATATAAGCCTTGAGGAGGATGCAATTTCATTGAAATGTTGACAAACTAAAAAAAAAAATTAGTATACAATATAATCAAATAAGATTTTACTTTCATATACAGTATATATATGACATTTGACAAACACATGCATGCACATATATACACACGTGTGTGTTCAAGTATCATACATTAGTCTTCAAGAATCTTGAAAAACACACATATTTTCAACAGAGTAAACATTCATTGTGTATTGATAGATAGATAGGTGGATGGATTGATAGATAACAGTTGCCAAATCTATATTAATTTCTAATGATCATGAAAATAGTAGTTTGTATATTCACAAGGTTTTCATCACAGTAAATGAGATTATTTTATGATTTATTTCTTGCTGATCTTAAGGTTATTTGTTTATGTCATCAGCTAACATCAACACTATGTTTATGAATGCCTTACAATATAAACTTTATTAATAAAACATTAAGAGAAAATAAACAAAATAAAACAAAAAAGTGATAAAAATAATGATAATTTAAAAGATCTTTTAAAAAAAAAAAAAACTTAAATGAATATAAGTCAAACGCAGTGTAGATTACAGTACAAGATGAGAAAAAAATTTATTCAATACTATGAGGGTCATGTGAAAGTCTGAGTTCAAACCCTTATATATTACATATATAAGTGCAGGTATGAAAAAGCCTGTCCTGTAAAAAAAATTCATATTTCAATATTATTATGAAAAATATTGCATCAAAATGTGACACTTCAGATTTACAACCCTTGTTTTAAAGTCCTAAAATTATTTCTTAAAAAGTATTATTGTAAGGGATATAAATTTAAATGCTTAAATGAAAGTCTTGTGAATTTGAAAAAAAAGTCTTCACAAAATTTAATAAAATAAATATTTTAGAAGCTCATTGTTTATTACACAATAAAATTTGGATGTCTACTTATAATATACAGATTATGTTGGACATTTTCATAGTTATATGATAAAAATAGGTTTATTTAGGTTATAAGATATATTTTTGTTTTAATTTGCAATATTTAATGAAATAATATTCATCTTTATTAACAATAAGATTTCAATGAAGAACTATTAGGTCTTTAGTAATAATGAGATTGTTATTTCTCATTATTACTTAAGACATATCAGTTATCTTAGCCTTGACAAGGATAAATGTCATGAAATATTGGAAATTAAAACAAAAGTATAATATGCTGGATAATCCAAATAATATATACACACTAAAATAACAGATTTATATATATGTGCCTTTATGGAGATATTAGTTAACTTTAATAGTCAAGGGTGCTTTTAGTGTAGTTCATTGTAATCATGATTTTAATCAGAAAGGAATTACATTCTATACACATCTGCTGTAATGTTGTTTTATTGGCCTATATAATTGAATTTAAGTACAAAGATAAGATGGTATCTCTTATCTTTTCAAAATCTCTACCTCATAATTTGGTTTGAGAGTATCCTTCATACTCAACAAAACATTGTTGGAGAATTAAAACATTACATGCATGTGTATAGGCTGTAATTCCCCTCTGATTAAAATTACATATGAATATTTTTAGGTATATGTGTATGTGCATGTACATAATATAAATGTAAACACAGCACATATTTACATACTTGCTTATCTACCTACATACATCAACACATAGTAAATATTAAAGAATTATTTTTCTTTGATTGAAATAAAAGAATATTGCGATTTGAAGTGAAAATATTTTCCAATAAAAATATTATAAACTTTTGATATATAAATATTGTATTTTAAAAAAAAATATTTATAATTATAAACAACTGTATATTAAGTTCAAAAATGTTTCAGATTTTGTCACTTGTAAAAAATAATAAATTAAATAGAGAATTATAAATTATGACTAAAAGATTTCTAGATGATGAAATTTAAATATTTTTCCTTCATGTAGGCATATATATATATGTGTGTGTGTGCATGATATTTTAGTTACATATTAAAGATTGAAGGTTTTTTTTTATTTTTTTGCATGTATACATTTAAACAAATGCATAAAAAAGTACCAATATATAATCAAATTACTTTTAACAAATTTTAAACCACACCAGCCAATAACTTCACACATAATAAACTTTTACCAATTTGCAATCAGTTTTTACTCTGCCTTAGGTTAATTTATCATAACATTTAAATGCCTAATTTTTAGAAGACTTGGATCATAATTATTTCAAACTATAAAATCTAATACATCTTAATATTGATATTTACAATTATACAAGCTTTATACATTGCCATAGATTATTACCAGATTGTTATACAGCCAGTTGAAGAATGATTTTGTAAGATTAAGTTTAATTTTTTTATGTGTCATCATCATTATCATTTTTGATCCCATTATGCTACTGCAGTATGAAGATCTTTCCAAGTTTAATCCAGTGTCTTTAATCTATATCTTTTTCCATCTTACACTAACAAACTATCTTATTTCATCCACCCATGGCTTAAGTCTTTTACAATCTTTTGGGATTTAGTTTAATATTTTATCTATCTATTATAACTCTCTTATAACGCTAAACAAGCAAATATATAACAATAAGACTACTAATAAAATTAAATTTTTTTTTTCATAACTACAGTTTTCCTATTAAACAAATAGAATTTCTTAAGTGAAAATTAACTAATAAATACACAACTGTCATTGTTCAAGCATTGGCGGACAAGAGGTCAGCACAGCTGCCTTACAAGCAGTTGTCCCAGATTAGTGGGTTCGCTTCCCGGCCGATGCTATGACACATGAAAAAAAAACTATCATTGTTCAATATAAATGTCAATTACCGTTAACAAATTTATAGTGAATTATGGATAATTGCTTGTGAATTTACTGTATATGCATGTTTTATTAATTTTCATTTAAGAAACTCTATTTAATAGGAAAACCCATAGTTATGAAAAACTTTTTAAATTTTATTAATATTTTTTGCTGTATGCCTATTCTAATATATATGAGAGATGATCTAAATTCATCCATGTACTAATATATAAAGTTTTAGTTAGATACACCGATCAATTGGATAATATATCATTTATATCTGTAATCCAAGAAAATCTTCATTTTACTATATATATATATATGTGTGTGTGTGTGTGTGTAGTTAAACTTCACCTTAGCCATGCCAACATGTTACCCATATAATGTTTGACTAAGCACAATCATAACCACAAGATAAATCTCACCTTTTTATTCTTGACTAAGTCTAATAAAGGTGACATTCCATTCCATAATGAACATATAAAGTACTGAGAAGATTTTAATGAACTCACTAAACTTTATTATTTTATAGAAATGTGGAAATTCATCTTTATATTTTATTATATTGTGACTATGACTTCAATTAATGAAATAATTATTGGTATCAGGTAGAATTGTATGGCTGTGGAGTAACTTATACAATTGACCATTTTATGACTAGATAAATCATGAGTTCATATCTTGGAATATGATATCTTACATATGGCAAAGGCAGTTTTATAATGCAAGTTTTATAATTCAATATTTTCTTGCTTTTAGTTGATAGTCATTTGATCAATCTTTTTTGATATTAATCTGAAACTTAAGCCTTTAGCTAAATATTGACCCATTTATTGACCAAAAACTGGATGAATAGTTGAGTTGAATTTGAGCTGACTTTTTGGAAAATAAAATAATTCTAAGCCTGCTTATGATTCAAAAAAACTTTCCAAACTTTAACTGGTCCAGATTCAAACCCTAGATCATGGCAGGCAAATGAAGTAATAATTCTAACCTTGCTTGTGATAAAAAAAAATTCCAAGGATTAATCAGCCTAATTTAAACATGAAGCATGGCAAGTGGTTGAACAGAAAGACTCTATAATGTGATTAGTGAGAAACCAACATTTTATTTTGTTAACATGAAATGCTGCTAGTCATCTAGTGAAAGTGATATATTTTGATCTTTTTAATCATTAATAAATAGTTGTTTTTAAAAGTATTCTATAATTACATTGCAAACATTACTGTTGTCATGCGGTCAGTTGCTAAGAAGGTCATTTGACATTTGAGAAGTGAACAAGCCAAGTACAATAGCTCTATTAATATAACTAATGGAATGGTTTGATGCTGGAGAGTAGTAGAGATAAATGACAGTTGACAGTGCATCAAACAACAATTGCATCAAAATGCACAAGACAACAGGCCTATTCAAATCATCATCAGTTGGGATTTGTTTTATCAGATAGAAATTGATCCGTAAACTTTTAGCTCCTAAGCCATGCTCTTTTATCACAGATATAAATTGCCTAGGACCAAAAAATCATTTTCATTTTTAGTAAAACTGAATAATTTATTGTATACCTAATTAAAAAGTTAAATTGTAAATACATTTTAATACCAGCAGTTGAAATCTTTATTTTTAATGCAATCAAGCTTTTATTTTTAAATGTCATGTTTATGTCAATAGTTATGCAGTTTACAAAGACCCTATTGATTTGTTTTCCTATATAATGTTGCAGGAGATTTTATAAATATATCAAGAGTGACAAGTAACCAGGTTTCAACTGTCAGTTCCGTAATGATAACATTCTATTGTTACAGCATCCTTTAACTTTTTTAAATAAGTATTTTTTTCTCTTCTATAATTCGGTAAAAACGAACTAAATTGCTTTTATTCGTTATATATCAAAAACAATTATGGATATACCTCATAGTACTAAAGATACGAAGTCGTTTTATTATTGGGTAAAACTAGCAGCCAGACACGTCAATGATAAATCTCTTATGCTAACTTGTTTTAATTCTCAAGGAATTCAAATTAAACCCAACATGCAAGCCCTTTACCAGGCGATAATCAATAACAATCTTTTAAGCTCTATATTAAAAACTATATATATTCAAAATACATTATTTATCGGATTTCAATTGACGTCGTCAGGTGCCAAAATGATTTTTGAAAACAACATCAAAAGGCTAAAAATGGATCAAATTTACTACGTTAATAAGTCAAACAATGATATTATTAACGCCAATTTATTTTGGGCCCCAATTGATATTACTCTTGCGAATTTAAATTTTAGTTTTAAAAAATACGGAATTATTACTGAAATGAAAAATTTACGAGATATAAATGCACCTATAGAACTATATTCTAATAACTTACATCTAAAAATTAAACTTAAAAACGATATAGAGTTGTCTAGCCTCCCACGTTTATTTGAAATCAATGGATCACCAGTATTATTAATTGTTCAAGGTAGAGAACATGGATACTTAAAATATAAGCAAGTATTGACTGATGTAGGTGACGAAGTGAATTCAGAATCAACTGATTATTTGCAAACTAATCTTACAGATTGTGATATTGAATCTAATCGTCAAATCCTCACTGCCGATAAACATGGTAGCTCACCGGAAGCAAATAGTAAAAAAGATAATGTTGAGGATTTTATTCAACAAACTGAAAACGATTGGTATGACAATACTAAAGATATTAGTAATAGATTTTCTTATTTAAAAGATAATGTTAATACTAAAGATCAAAATTCAGTTTCAGTTTTTTCTTCTCAGTTATCTTTAGTTAATGATTTTGACCGTTTAAAAAGTGAAGAATTTCAAGAAGATATAAGTTCATTTATTAGTTCGTCTTCTGAGAAAATGGAGAAAAAGTTACAAAGCAACGAATTACACAAAAATCTAATCTCTAACTCTTTTAGTGGATCAAGTAATATTGATATTTTTGAAGACAGAGTATCACAGAATACAAATAATTATAAAATGGTACGTAGAGAAATTGTTTAGTAATGTTATGGGTTAAGTCTTCTTTTTTTTTTTTTTTAAATCTATTTATAAATTAAATACTTATAATATTGTGTTAGTTTCTATATATGCGTTTTAAAACTTACAATTTTAAGTCTTTTATCTGTTTATGTTCAACTATTTTGTTTTCATTATAATAAAGCAAGCTGCAATATTACACAATGTATTAAATAATGCTTAATCTTTCTATAGCATTTTATGACTAAGATTCTAATTATTGAGACACCAACTAATGCTAAAGAGCAGTGCACAAACTTTTATCAGTTTTTATTAAAATGAGATAAAAAAGAAATCAGGACTGAAAAAATGATAGGTGCTAAGAAGCAAATAGGGATTTGTGATGTACTATATAATGATTTTGGAGAAAAGTGAACTTGGCTAACAGAATGTTAGATCTAAACACAGAAGGCATTTTATATCACACCACTTGAAAAAATATTTTGTAATGTGTCACATCAAATTATTAGTTGGCTATAAAGTAGAAATAGAGAAATCTCATTATAAAAAAAAATTGATTGTGTTATAAGAACTGTAAGATATTAAGTTCTGATATTTTATATTCTATCTTTAAAAAAGGAATATTATAATAAATTTTATAAATAAGCTAATAGAGCATTAGAAATTACTTTAATAGTGATCTTTTCTCAATGCTTGATATAACAATGTGATGCAACAAATACACAATGAAAACTTTTGGTTTATACTTTTTAATATGCAAAATAAAAATTACATATATAATTAAATAAAAGTTATATTTAATGTAAAAATCATTTCAAAACAAACATTGACTTATTTAGCTTTTCATTTATAGTAATAAACTGTGTTTCCATATATATATAAAGCAAAATCATGTGATATATACTTGCTTTACTGATTAATATATATATATATAGATAGATAGATAGATAGATAGATAGATAGATAGACAGACAGACAGACAGACAGACAGACAGACAGACAGACAGACAGACAGACAGACAGACAGATAGATAGATAGATAGATATTGTCTATCTGAACTTAATGCTTAGAAGGGATTTGAACTCAGACACATGTGAAAAAGATAAATGATCTCCAATATACATAGTTCATGCTGAAACAGTACTCATTAATTGGTCCAGATCATCTGTCACCATATATACAATCAGTGCTCAGTTTATATTAAAATAAAAATCTTCAAATTTTAATGGTCTGGTTTCATCTTCATCACCCTCTAACTCTTCAGCCATCCATATCATTGAAAATCTGATGATGGAATGCTCAAAGCCTTTGTTGATGCCAAGATTATTTTCATACCCATGTTAACTAAGTCACTCTAAACCCTCACATACAGTACCTTAATATGTCCATTTAAATACACAGAATAGTGATGGGGTAGAATATTTTTGCTATCTTAATATAAACAGAGTACTGATTATATATGTATGTGAGAGATAGTTGTTTGGACCAATTTATGAATACATACTAGTTCAAACATAAAATATGTATACTGGAGATCATTTTTTCAAATGTCTGTTGTATGATATAGACTGTATAGCTGAAGAAGCTTGAAAGTTTGTGCTTAAATCACCTATTGAAAATCTAAATATATATATATGAATTATATTTATAATTGAAATATTAGACTCTTCCTGTATCCTACCATCCCTCTTGTGTGTGTAAATGAACAAGGTCCTATACATGAGGGATCAGAATGACTTAAAGTCATCGTGGTGACAATAATATTGGCATCAACAAGGGATTTGTGCATTCCATCATCAGATTTTCAATAGTATGGATGGCTGAAGAGTTGGAGGGTAGAGTTGATTGAAGCCTGTCCATTAAAGATTGAAGATTTGTTATCTCAATATAAACCAAGCACTGATTATATGTAAATGGGAGATAATGATCTGGGCCAACTGATGAATGCTAGTTTAGTACAAAATACATAAATTGGAGATCATTTATCTTTTTCACATGTCTGTGGCCAAATGTATAGCTAAAAGAAGCTTGGAAAATCTATATTCAAATTCCTATAATTATTGTACATTTAAACTCTAATTATTCATATAAATTATACTTGTATTCAAAATATTATATACATATATAAAAATAATCAACACTTAAACAATATCAATGTTAATAACAATCAACAATCTCATCCTTTTATAATAAATATGAAAATCCACATTTATTTATGGTCCAATATGGATTGCAATCTTTAGTATCTATAGAAACATATTGGACCATAGAAAGGTAGATATCCAACTTTATCATAAAAAGGGCATTGCCTTGACAACAGATTGAAATTGTTGATTGTTATTGATATTGGTATTTTTTAAGGGTTGACTGCTTTCATGTATTTACATTTGTAAACCTATTTTGCCTTGATCCTTATTAGCTTTATTACATATATATATAATATGCTACTCCATTATTAATAAAACTTATCATTTAAAAAAAAAAATGGCCAAAGGTAACAGTAAGTGGATACTTTGATATACAATTGCCACAATTTTATAATAAATGGGCTTTTAAAAACAACTTAGATGTATTATCATGTTTGTTGACACAATCATTTATTTAGGTACCTACAATTGCAAATCACTTGCAAGTGAAAGATGATTGCATGTATTTGGAGAAATGTTTAAAGTTAAGCAGGATATTATTGAGTTTTGTACAGTCAGAAAAGGTAAAGAAAGAAATGATTTTAAAAGTAGGCATATACTTTACAACAAAGGCATAAGTAAAAGCACATTATAAATAAGAAGTGGAAAAATAACCGTGTAGAGATTGATGGTGTATTAGACAGAGGAGAAGATTAGTTATTCAACTTAAGTCAAAATACTAAATGAGATTATTCAGGTTTATGTCTTCAACAAATTCTTATTGTGACGGAAAAGAGCACTTTTATACAGGTTTATAGAATACTTTTCATGAGACCAAACAATTTTTTTTTCATTTTCATGAAAGTCTCTAATGCTAAAATTGGTAAGTGATTGAGAGATGAAATTGTTGTGTGTATATTTATTTAAGGTGACAAAAATGAAAGAGGACGTAGTTTTGAGATGTTAGCAAACAAAAAAAAGACATATTATAAATTCTTTCTTTGGAAAAGAAAGATTAGTGGAAATGAACATAGAAGCAATCAAAATGAAGATGCAGCAGAATTGGATTATATTTGGACTAACATAAAATATATTTCAAGATTGTAATCTTCTAATAGATCGGATGTAGTAACTGGTCATTGATTAATGAGATGTAAATACATGTTGATACAAAACTTGAGAGATAAAAACTATTTTAAAATAATATTAACAATTCACATTCCATATCTTCAGAAACATTCCCATGGACTAAAACCAGAGCTTGCAAATCTTGTTAAAATATTAATAGCCTTCATAGACCAGATTTGATTGAAATCAATAAGAAGGTAATAACTGATACTCTATTGAAAACTACAAAATATAGCTAATATAGAAAGGCAGCAAGTTACCAGTAAAAATTCCTATTGAGATAAATCACTAAACCAAATAAAAAAGAAATATAAAATTTCTAAAATATGATCCATAGAAAAATTGAGAGTGTTTTGTAAAATGGTGTGAAAAGGACCTAATAAGGATATATGAAGATATAATTGCAAATTTTCAAGGAAAAGTTATAGAAAAGTCCCAAAAGTATAACATCTTGTATTGAAAGAAGTTTTTCAGCAATAAAGAAAAGATTAAACTTTAACTAAAAAGAAAAATAATATCATGAAATATATAAAAGAGTTATACAAAAATTATATAGTAATAAACAAAAAAAACATCCCTTAATAATTAATACATCTTCTAAAGCACCAAGTATTTTAAATAGAGATGGTATATGCAATTCCATCTATGGAAATGAGAAAAGCTCCAAGAAATGTAAAAACATTATTGATATTTTAAAAGAATTAAAATTGTTAAATCCAATTTATCCAAATCACTTCCAAACATTTTGTAGCAAAAATCTTTTATTGTACATATATACACCTACACCTATGTTTCGACTGTCCTACAGTCTTCAGAGCCAATTTACATTAAACTTTTAAAAAAAAAAGTTTTTTTCTTTTAAACATTTTTTTTTAAGTTTAAAATAAATTGGCTCTGAAGAAGATTGCAGGATAGTCGAAATGAAGGTGTATATGTATATATGTACAATTGCTAAAAAATGTATGAAGTGATTTGGATAAATTGGATTTATATAAGATAGTACGGCAAAAATAAAGGAAAAGGTGATTTTGGTAATATTTCTGCAGCAAAATTGTTGGCAAGCAATATAATTCAAATGTCTAAAAGATAAAAATGTATCAGATAATTGAATGAAGGAGATAGTAATTCTGACATTTAAGAAAAAAAGTGATAAAGAGTTTAAAAATTACAGACCTATCAGTTGTCTATTAGTTCTGTACAGAATCTTTATCAAGATAATTACAACCTGTCTATAACAATCTTTTAGATTCAAACTAATCAAAAGACCAGCTGGAGTTAAAATTGGTTTTAGGATAACACATCACATCCAAATATTGAGAGAAAATTATAGAAGGAATCTAAGAATATGAGTTGCCATTATGCTTTGGATTTATAGATTATGAAAGGATGTTTGATTCTATAAGCATTTCAACTGGTCATTAAAGCTTTGGACCATCAAAATATATATTTAGGATTACATGATAATACTAAGAAGATTAACATTGTGTAAAGTGTATAACAGAATAATTCTATATCCAAAACCTTTTATAGTAGTTTTACAAAAAATATTTTATGGATTAAAATGGGAAACAAAAAAAGTGAACACAAGTGATTATTTAATTCATCTAGAAATTTTCAAATAATTTAGTTGTTTTTGCAAATAACGGTTTGATCTTGAGGAAATATTTTAAAAATTATTAATTGAAAGTTAAATATTAAAAAGATAAATGTTAAATGGATTTTTCAGAAGGAAATGAAGACTGATAAACATAAATTACATGTTAACAACTAAAAATTTCTTGATCAGATTATTCATATAGATGGAAACTTAACAGGTGAAATTAATTATAGAATTAAACTTGGAATACTTTTGATAGAAATTCTTAGTATTAAAAGGAAATATGTCTTATCTGAGACTTGATCACTTAACAAAATACTAATATAGAGAAAACCTCTGACCATGGTTTCATGCTTTGGCACTCCTCAGAGAGGTGTCAGGCTAGGTTCAGACATTAGACAGAGATATTTTAAGTGCTGGCTCTGGCTAAGCATTTATCATAAAGCTTGTAGAAGAATTGGCAATCCTCATTGTTTTATAACTTACAAGCTTAAGAGATAGGGTCATGTGATCTATAACTCTTATTTTGACTACTAATATAGAGAGAGACTTTTGTCATTCAAGGAAGTATGGAAAGATATATGTTAAGAGTAATAATAAGAGACTAAAAACGAAATGCTTGAGTGAGAGAACAAACAGGTATCACTGACATCATTGAAAGAATTAAGGTAGGAAATGGGGCGGGATTGGACACATTGCTAGATGAGTTGATATTTATTAACAGTTTTAAATTGGCTCCCAAGAGATTGTAAACGATCTAAAAAGAGACCACATTTGAAATGGGTGGATGAAATAAAGAAGTTTTCTGGTATGATGTGGAGAAGAGAGACTATGGACTAGAAAATCTGAATTAAACTTGAAAAGTCTTTCATCCTTCAGTGAATCAATAGTGATTGAAAATCGTCTTAATATATATTTTCTCAAATATTACCCGGAGACTAATACTAATTACCTCAGAAACTTCACAAAAATTTATACATTTATAGTCTATGACGAGCATCATTACAACGAGATTGAAATGATAGCACAATCCACAATAGATTTAAGTAGTTCTTTCCAGCTAAATTATTCACCAGAAATTTTCTGTTTTCCTTTTTTGTTTTATATTTTAGCAAAAAAAAAAAAAAAGGTTCTCACTTATTAAGAATTGGAGATTCATTTATTTAAGTTATAATTGAATGACTAACTTAACTTTGAGAGCCAGCTGCCTGAAAAATAATTTAAGCTCATTTGAATAATAAATTTCAAGTTTCACTTGTTTTGAATTCACTTTCGTGATCAGACTGGTGTGGCAACTAGTTATGCCAATCGCTATGCAATAAACATTGTTAATGTGTGTGTCTATATATATGTATCATCCACGTGTAATTGAAAATAATACTGTAACAATGTTAAGGTGGATCATATCTGCTACTTCTTGGGTAGGAATGTTATTTTAAAAATAGTATAATCATTGCAGGCAATATTTGAAATGTGATTAAATACCCATTCAATAAAGATAAACATTAAAATGGAAAAAGAAGAGGGATGCTAATATGTGAATAATCAGATATAAAACATTTTCATTAATGGGCTTCACTTTTTTTTTTTTATCCAGATAAGAACAACTTAATGTATAATCAGGTTTGTTGATACAATCTTACCTTTTAAGAATATCAATGGCCTCTCTAATTTTTCTTTGGTGATGAATTTTATATCTGGATATGATCCTGGTTTTATAAAAATCTACATTGGGACCATTATCTATAACATAGAAAAACGATGATGATGAGTTTGCTTTACTGTACTGGCATGCTTTTCTTAGCACTGGTGTTACAATAGTCATAACTACATAAATTTCACAAAGTTTATATATAGTGTTTTCAGAACACTTACAATAATTACTTTTATGTAAAAAACAATCTCTAATAACTTGTCCCCCCCCCCCATAGGCATTGTTTTTCATTATCAATGTTTTAAACCTGGACTAAGACTTTGCTTATGATTCTTTAATTAGTTATCAAAGTATTGCTTATATAAATTCTTTATTTCTCTAAGTAGAATTTATCTGCAAGGTTAATTGTTCTATTAAAGTTTTGCTACAGAAAAATCTGAGCTGATGATGATGAAGGAAAATCTTTAGAATCTGTCTATGTGGGTGTATAAAATGACAAAAGATCATTTTGAAAATGTTTTTGATAATGAGTAATCAACAAAGAAGTTAAGAATGAGTATCTGTTTCCATTGCGAATTTGATGAGGATGGATACTGCTTATTCTCATATGACAGTATATAAAAAAAGTATTATTCCTTATATTAAATTGATAATAGATTCAATGACTAATAAGAAACTTCTTTTCTTGATATACTTGATCATTGCCAAAGAACATAACGATCATTTGTCATTTTCTATTTTCATTTCATCATCAAATTATTTCTGCAGAAAAAAATGTTTTATTCTTGCACATTTATCTTTCCTAAGAAAAAAAAGACATAAGTAATATCTTGATAGCCAATAAAAGAATTATAAATGAAATCTTAGTACAAGTCCAAAATACTTATAATTTCAGAACAAAAGAAAAGCATTATTTATAAAACAAAGAAAAGAAAACAATAGTCATTTGATAATGTAATCTTTATATGCAAAAAACTACAGACAATATTGGATTTTTCTGAAGCACAATAACATGAAAATCACATGTCTTACCAATTAAAAGCAAATTAATAACATTCTTCTAATACTAAAGAACTTTAAACCACTAAACATCACATGATCACCATCTCATGCTAGCACATAACTGTTAGTAAACAGGCAAAAACTCTTCATATAGTAGTGCCACTTTGTGCTAACCAGAGTAATCAATAGATGCCAGAAGGCTTGTGCATAAAATCCCTATCTAGTGCCTACTCATCCAATATCCTCAGACTAGTTTCAGGCTTGTGGCCTTCATCAGTGAGGAGCCTTGGATCTGAGAGCTCTGCACCTAGATCTTATGATCTAATGCAACCTTTTATCTCTACTTCACTACAAGACTATGAGAATGAAATTACAAACACAATATTTTCAATCTAAGCTCAATGGCTAGCATGAGATGTTTAGTGATTTAACACCAATCCTGCCCAAAAGGATAATGGTGGCTATGGTTGTTAAAGAGCCAGGGTCACCAAAATGCATGGGGACTGAATTGAGTTCAGACCCATAAGACTATATAAACCATTGAGCTTAGATTGAAAATATTGTGTTTCCAAATTTCATTCTCATAGTTTTGTAGTGAAGTAGAGATAAAAGATGGCTGTTGGAGGGTTGCATTCGATCCTAAGATCTAGGTGCAGTGCTCTCAAATCCAAGGCTCCTCACTGATGAAGGCCACAAGCCAGAAACTAGTTTGGGAATATTGGATGAGTAGGCACTAGATAGGGATTTTATGCACAAACCTTCTGGCATCCATTGATTACTGCGATTAGCACAAGGTGGCACTACTATATGGAGAGTTTTTGCCTGTTTACTAAAGAACTGTATCTATCTTGAGAGTCAGAAATGTGCATGTTTTATATAAACAATTATTAAAGCAATAATAGTAATATTCTCTTTATGTGTCCCCATTTGCTTCTATATGAAAAATGTTTTTAAAGCCATGAAAACAATAGGTAATTAATTTTAATGCGCAAATACGCGCACAACAACCGAGCTTCATCAAGATTAAATAACAATATATTATAAACTCAAAATAATTATAATATCTAAAGAATAATGCCCGAGCGCTTTCAAGAGAACTTAGCTCTCATAATCATGGGCAACAAAGAATAAGCATAGCGTGTTGGTATATGCTAAAATATGCTGATATATGTAAATTAGTTGAAAATAAATGCGTCAGCTCTAAATGATCCATTTCTTAGAGATTTTGTAACACGCATCTTTCCTATTCATAGCCTTATCATCAATAGCAATAAAACATGCTTCTTTAACTTTTCTCTTAATGTCATTTCTCTCCCTGCAAACTATTCTTGCATTTTTAGGTTCACATGCATGACCAGCTGATTTCTGATGTATAGCAAATATTGAGTTGCAATTTGGGTCTACTTGGGCCTTATTGTAAGAATATCTATGCTGGGATAGTCTTGTAGAAAGAGTTGCTTTCGTTTCCCCATAGTATGATGCCATGCAGTTATTTTCTGGACATGAAATATTATATACGGCCTGAGAGGTGTTATTGGGTGTTATAGTGTCTTTGGTGTTATTAATAATTCTATTTGTATTAGGGGGTGTATGAAAGCTTAGTTGAAATTCTTTATTAAACACTGAGTAAAATTTTCGATGGGTAGTTGCAATATATGGTAACAAAATTCTATTTTTCTGCTGCTTAATAACATTGCTGTTTAATTTACTGTAAAATTGTCTAATCTTCCTATCAATTGTGTAATGCTTCCGATCTCGAAATCTAATAAATCGTTTCTATATAAGATTAAGTTTGCTCTTTTGTCCGATTCAAATCTGCAAAGTTGCTCATTCCTATGCAAGAAAGATGCTAAACCAGCTAATTTATGAATAGAACGCGTGTTTGAATTAGGTTGAATATTGCCTCTTTTTTCTATAGGTTTTATAATCATTGTATAATTTAGTCTTTGATTTTCTCTTTGCACATACATATCCAAGTATTTAGTTTTCCCTTCAAGATCTTTGATTTCTGTGTTTAGCTTCAGCTGCGTACTGTCTTGTATGTCCTGTTTAATTTTATCAATAATTTCTTCAGTAGCTGCGATGAAAAGGTCGTCAACGTATCTTGTGTATACAATTAACTTAAGTGTTTGTTCGTATTTAGGAATAATACTTTTTTCAAAATAATTAAGTACGATGCTTGAGATGATACCGCTCATGGGTAATCCCATTGGCCATCCATCGTTCATTTGGTAACATTGATTATTGAATGTAGCCACAATGTTGTTGTTAAGCCATTTTAAGAAATCAATTATGAAAGCTATCTTTTTTTGATCCACGTCGTTGTTCATAAGCTCTTCTTTTACTATATCAATGGACCTATTTCTATTAATTGATCCGTATAACTCAGTGACATCAAGCACTGCAATTTTAGTTTCTGGGTTTAGAATTTTGTCCTTAATTCTGGCTACAAATTCAAATGAAGATTTGATAGTATATCTTCCAAATCCAATACTGTCAATCAGCCAACGATTTATTAATTTAGCTGTGCTAAAATAATGTGCACCCCCAAAATCCAGCATTAAGCGTAAAGGAACATTGGGTTTGTGCATTTTTGCATTTACAAAAATCCGTGGTAGAATAGTGGCAGAAGGATATAGTTTATAATACTCCATTTTTGATATAGCTTTGTTACAATGTGTCTTGAGAATAGCGGCAATAAATTTGTCCCTGTTCAAGTTATTATTGAAACTAGCTATGCTTTTGAATTGCAGTTTTTCAATTTGCTGGTTAACTTTGAAGTTAAAATTTTCTCTACTCATCAGCACAAATCTCTGGCCTTTATCTTCCTTCCTGCAGACTATTCGTTCAGTCTTTAAAAATTTCTTAGTGTGCGCTAATTTTGTATTCCAGTTATTTGTATTAATCTTGTATTTGTATTAATGCATGTGAACCTAAAAATGCAAAAATAGTTTGCAGGGAGAGAAATGACATTAAGAGAAAAGTTAAAGAAGCATGTTTTATTGCTATTGATGATAAGGCTATGAATAGGAAAGATGCGTGTTACAAAATCTCTAAGAAATGGATCATTTAGAGCTGATGCATTTATTTTCAACTAATTTACATATATCAGCATATTTTAGCATATACCAACACGCTATGCTTATTCTTTGTTGCCCATGATTATGAGAGCTAAGTTCTCTTGAAAGCGCTCGGGCATTATTCTTTAGATATTATAATTATTTTGAGTTTATAATATATTGTTATTTAATCTTGATGAAGCTCGGTTGTTGTGCGTGTATTTGCGCATTAAAATTATATACATGTATAATAAGCACCTGAGTTTAATAATTTCTTTTTACAATAGGTAATTTTATATCAAATTATTCAACCAGTATTACAATCCCTCTTCATGGTAGATTGCAGTGTCTAACAACATTTTTAAATATTTCTAGTCCAGATAATGGCAGGCACAATCTAGCCAAAACATCAGATATAGTAATGGGTGAACTTGAATAAAATATCTTTTCCATGTGTTGCCTGTGAACATATTTGGTGAAAATCTTTGTTGCAACACACACACACATACATAAACTGCAAAATAATGACCACCATCTATAAAACTTCTATATTATTATAACTTTTTTATTAAAATAATCATAAAACCAGAAGTTCTGATGCTAAACAGGTAATAATATATAAGAAATTACTTTTTAAGCAAAGTTTAAATTATGGTAGTCAATAATTTCACATTAACAAATTCTTATCGATTTTGACATCTCACTGGTTAATTATTTTATTATGATATAATCATCACTAAAAAATAATTAAAAAAAATGTTGGTGCAGATATATTATCTAGTATGATTTAAATATTGGTTAAATGTAATTTGCTCTCATATATCAAGAAAACATAGTTATATAATAACAGGGATACTAGCTGCTATGAAGTTTTACTATACAATCTTAAAAGTTTATATTTTCAAATGAGAAAAAAAAAACTTGATCCATAAAGCATACACACATACGGTACACAAAAGAATTACATATACAGCACAGAGAAAATTAATATTAAATGTGTAACGAATAAGTATTAATAAAGTGTGCTTACAATAGATATCAAAACCTGTTTTATATAAGAACTCGGTATTGAATGGGTATTAGATGGTAAAAGTATTAATATATTTTACTGTTTTTATTCTGGTATAAAAATCTATTTGACAAAAAAATTTACTCTTTTAATGGCATATTATGCATTCAAAACAAATATGGAATTTTTAGCGCCTAAATAAAAGCTTCTACAACGCACCATTTTAATAAGGTGAATGTCTTTATTATTTTATGATGTAGCTCCAAATTTGAATAAGTGTTGATACTTGAGTATTGCAAATTGTTCCAATTTTTCCTTTATATGAAAAATTTCATGTTCACATTTACAATGTCTAATGTATATGGTCTATTTCATGAGAAGATAATGCTAGATAAAAGTAATCAGAGTAGGCTAATATAAAATCAGATATCATTAATATATACCATTGTGAATATTTATATTTTATAAGTATAATAATAAATTACTCAATTCCTTAGCTTATACAATATGTGCTAAAATAATAGCAGTTCTCTCTTTATCATCTATAGTAAGATTGAATAATCAATGGTTATCAAATAGTCAGATGATAATGAATTTAAATCTCAAGGCAAAACTCTCCATACAGTAGTGCCACCCTGTGCCAACCAGAGTAATCAATGGATGCCAGAAGGCTTGTGCATAAAATCCCTATCTAGTGCTTACTCATCCAATATCCCCAGACTTGTGGCCTTCGTCAGTGAGGAGCCTTGGATCTGAGAGCACTGCACCTAGATCTTAGGATCTAATGCAACCCTCCAGCAGCCACCTTTTAACTCTACTTAACTACAAAACTATGAGAATGAAAACACAATAATATTTTCAATCTAAGCTCACTAGCTTATATAGTCATATGGGTCTGAAGTCGGCTCTTTAACAATCATAGCCACCACTATCCTATTAGGCAGGATTGGGGTTAAACCACTAAACATCACATGATCACTATCTCTTATACTAGCACATAATTGTTAATAAACAAAGCAAAACTCTCCATACAGTAGTGCCTTCTGGCATCCATTGATTACTCTGGTTGGCACAGGGTAGCACTACTGTATGGAGAGTTTTGCCTTGTTTATTAACAATTATGTGCTAGTATAAGAGATAGTGATCATGTGATGTTTAGGGTTTTAAATCTCCATCCTCAAACTAATTTAGGCCTTTTTTAATCAATGGGCTTGTAATTCAAAATTCAGAATAATATGATTATGCATCTAGCAATGACTTTTAACTCCATTTTATTATTTAACATAAGTTTGAGATGTACATGCATAATGCATTTAGTAATTATTGATTACTCAAACTTCCAATAGATGATGCTACAGTAGTGACTACTTTTATCTTTGTTTAAACTGCTATGTTGAATGAGTATCCAAAGAAATGATGAACTGTCTCTGTTAATGAGTGAGTGCTATTGTTTAAAATGTAGCTACTATCATGAAGTCTCCTATCTATAGATAAAGAACTTAATGTATACCTTACATTATGATTGTATAATACATATACTATAAATGAAATGAACAAAGCTTATATCCATTTTATACAAAAAAAATATTATATACAATTTTAATTTTCATAAATAGTACTAAGGTATATGGGTTTGTATATTGCTCACCATTTCTTTTATCTTAAATTTAATATTTAGATTATTTTTTCAGGTTACACACAGGGTTAAGAATTTTTATTCAGATAGCCAGCTTATAACTAACTTAATTAGGCATCAAATTACTGCTTGGTAAATGAATATCTAGCAATTTTAACTAGAAAATATAACAGAAACAAAAATCCATCCACACAGAAGTTATCTGTTGATGTTAGTAAAGCTTTCTTATTCATTGTACATTTTCAACCACTGATAGTGGAAATATATGTCCTTCAATGAATGATTTATGACCATTCAACTAAATTTCAATTATTTAAATATTATTTCATTAATTGTCAAAAAAAATTAAATTCTGCCCCATTAATTTAAGATTTCTCATTTCAGGACTCTTAGAGTTTGAGAATAATTTATTACAGCATTATAAATTCAAACTGTACTAAAAATAAAAAAAAAACCAAAAAACAGAAAATTTATTGCATTCATTAATTTATCAATATTTATAGAATATTTATTTCTTTAATTTTATTATTAAATTTGTGTCCAAACAAATTCAGTTATTGTAAATGGTTAAAAAAATTGCCTTTGAAATTTCGTTTGGATAATAAAAGTTTTTGGATTATAAGTATTTAGATTAAGGATATTTCGATTAATGATATTCTATTTGTAACTAATAATACAATAACAATAATACACATTAAAAAAACAAGCAGAAAATAAATCTATAGCTGACATTAGACTTAAAAGTCGATTATGTTAAAATAGTATATTTGGAAAATAATCTTTCTAAGGAAAAAAAATTATAGGTGGCATTTTTTTGATAAATATGAAAGTATCTCTAAATGGTGGTGCAGAAAAGAATAATAATTTATTAAAAACATTTGAACATTACAAAGTTACATGTTCCTTAAACAAAACACAGCTTATCAATTCTAAAAGTCAAATATTACATAAACTAGATAAATTAACTATTTGATTATTTTTAATTTTTTTGTATTCTTCTAACATATTCTCTTTAATAGCTTAAGTTAGTATAAGACTAAACATTTTGAATCTCTTATGCTATCAGTCATGTGTGTCTATACAACATCTTTTACCTATCCACATTGAAATTGACTAATCTTTTTATACTTCTTTTTTGTATACATTTTAAACACTGACAAAACAATGAGGGCAAGTTAAAAGACAAAGTTTACAATTATAATTTTTATATAAGGCATTACAATAAGTAATAATCATTTTGAAACTGGATTTTGATTCATAAAGCATTAAAAATTATTAAATACTAAAATTGTCAATTTGAAATTTCAAGATGATTATTTTTTGGAGACATGGAATTGTCTCGAAGAGTGTATTGTGGATAAAGACAAGTTCATTCTTTGGTTCACCAAAAAAGAAATCATGTCTAGTTTTCTGACAATGATTTAGCTGTTATTGACTTGATTAAATAAAAACAGTTTATTTTCTTATTGGGAGAAGATACCACTTAGTTTCTTATGAAAGTCTTTCCTTGTAAAGATCCATTTTGAGCTTCTAAAGCAACATAAAAATTTAAATGTAGAAATATAACAGCTGCCAAAAAGCTACAATGTAGATATAATTATTGAATTATTTGGTGACTTTAGATCTCATTTTAAGCATTGGACATAACATATAGTCCTAAAAGATATCATAATTCTATTAAATATATCGATATTATTTTTTGATAATAGTGCTAGTTAAACAGAATGGATGATCTTTTTTGATCACATTCTGAAGTAATGATTACAAAAATAAATACATTGGGTGTTTAATAAACATGCATTATGTGTACTCATTTGGATTTCACTAAGAAATCCAACTCAATGAAATCAAAGTAGCTTTCTGTAATATTAAAAATAAAAATATTGCAGATCCTAATGAAGTACCTGGAGATCTAAAAATAATCATAATATATTAGCTTTCAAAGTATTTTTGGGGGGAAGTATGGATTCAGAAAATAGTACTCCTTACTTTATTTATTAAAAAAACATGAGTATTTCAGTCATTATCATGAAAGTGTTATGAGAGACTCGGTATAATTCTAAAGAATGGATTACTATATGCATGGTTTTTTAACAGTTAGGCTAATGCAATAAAAGTCTTAAGAAGTTACAATTTATGTATTGTTTTTATTAATTTGATCAAGCATTTCATTAATCAAATAGAATTGTACCAATATTTAAAATTAGCTGATTAGCCTTAAAATTTACTCATATTATCAAGCTTATCCATAATGGAATCAAGGAAGTTTAATAAGTTTTTGCTAGATCTCTCTATTTTCCACTTCTGTAACAAAGATCTTTACAGTAATGTATAAATTTAGTTCGGAATGCTTGAGTATGATTTATTTGTATATAAAGTTAAGTATAGAAGAAGGTGGGTTCCGTCTATTTCTTGTGTTCTGGCTTGTGTTCTTGAATTAAGAGTTCCTCATGCAGTCGTTATTACATCTGATTGGCTGTCACATAAGCATTTTTAAGGTGCTTCTGTCGAAGGTTTTAGCCTTGCACATTATTGTTAATGATATGATATAGATTTAATGGTGGACTTAACTAACTTTCTTAAGAAAAATAAAAAATAACTTAAACTTCCTGGTTTTAGATTTTCACCGATTCAAAAAATGATTTACATAGTGTTCATAATGTTTTGAATTCAATCTAACATTTGAGTTTAGTAAGTAATCTTTACAAATATTTAACATAAATGTGAATCAATTTAAATAACTCAGTAGCTTTCAGGCAACAACAAGATATTGAAGTACATTACACACTTCAATAACGTGCTGCTTTGCTTTAGCAAGTTAAACGATTAACGGGTTCGCTTCCCGGCCGATGCTATGACACATAGGGTAAAAAAAAAATTCTTTGCAGTATTAGAATTACTGCAACAAAATAATTTTTGGTAGAAACAGTTATTTTTGTTCAATTTATTGTATAAATACCTTTATTATTATTGGATAAAGTGACGAGAAATTTTTTTATTTAAGAATATTTCAAACCTTTTAAACATATAACGGTAAGATCAGTGACCAATCAAATGCAAGATAGTCCTTTTTCTCCTAAGAAGTAATTGATACTGAATTTGAGGTGATTTTTTGTAAGGAGAATCAGATCTCATTTGTGGTATAAATTATCTAGAAAACATTTTTAAAGGAAGTGCAATATTAATAAACGTTTATAAAGAAGATATGACCTAAGATAATCTGTAATTAGGAAGGGAGTTGAAATCTTTTAGTAAGTCATGTTAAGTATTTGCTGTTCAAATAAAGCTTTTGCAGTCAAAGCAAAACAGAACATTTTATCGCTAAAGTAAACCTTTACCCAAAACAGAACATTAATTTTTTATCCTTTATATTATTATTATTTTTAATTATTTGTTTTCTAGCATTAGATAAGCCATATTCGTTTCGAATGGCAACTAATGTATAAATATGCAGCATTTATGTAAAGATTTCACAGCAATGTTTTTGAAATTAATATTAAATTATAAAAATTCAAATTACTCATTTTGTAATTACATTTTATTTTGAATAAAATTTATTGTTACGCCATCTAAATTTGTATTAGCATATATATATAATTTCGGTAAACATGAAGTTACCAGGTCACAATAAATTTCGAAGTTTGTTCAAATTCTTTCTCACCAGTGTTTCTTGTCGAATTACTGTCCATTGTAGTTTTCGTTTATAGAAAAGATAAAATTCGGAAAGCAAATTCTTATAGGTAGAATTGAATAAAGTATTGCTGGTAGTGTGAAATTGTTACAGAATATATTTTGTCAGGGACCCACATCATTATGGACGGATGGGGTGCATACAACAACTTAAGCACAATCCGCAATGGTGTACATATGCACTCTGTTGTCGTACACCAGGAGAACTTTATTGATCCTCAGGACTCGCTCACAAAATGTGGAAAATATGTGGATGAGAGCTGAACGCAAGCTCATATATCAGTATGGTACCACCAGTACTTTATTCGAATCCTATCTACAGGAATTTGCTTTTAGGACTCTCTACACTACTGATGTCGTCTTTGCAAATTTTATTGCTATTATAAACGAAAACTACAATGGACAATAATTATGAATGAACTTATTAAACTACAATAGACAGTAATTATAAATGAACTTATTATAGAATATGCGTAAAAATGTGCCACTGTGTATTTGATATTTCACAACAAATTTTTAAATAATTCGACAAGAAACACTCTGGTGAAAAAAATTTGAACTACAAAATTTTGTTGTGACCTGGTAACCCATGTTTACCATGATTTCATGGTAAAAGGGTTGTGTATCTGCTTGCCACGTGCATCTTTTTCATGTCTTTGGTCACATGTTTTAAAAAGTGTGATGAAATAGTAAATTGAAATATATATAAAGTTATCTAAAAAATGTGTATATATAGTTAAAATTACAATATGCACTGTATCTTATTCATTTAGAAAAAATGGATGTCTCAAAAATGCATTCAGAATGGGGGTTGGTTTGGTTTCTAGGTTGTTGGATGGTTGTGGTATGATTGTGCTCATGTGAAAGATGCACTTAGATAAGAAATGAGCTAAAGTATACACTGAGATAACAAAACTTGATAATATATTTGACTTCATGTTACAATGGTAGAACATCTGCCTGCCATGTGCATAACCTACGTTTGAAATTCCAACTGCCAAGTACAACTTGAAATTTTTTTTCAAGATATAATCAAGTTGCTAATTATTTTTCAGATATCCATCTATATCTAACTTATATTACCATTCAGTATTGGACAATAAATGAATCTTTACCTAGAAAGTAAAATAGTCATGGAAAATCAACTCCCACCATTCAGAAATTAAAAGAGGCAAAACTCTCCATAACAGTAGTGCCACTCAGTTCAACATAAAGTAATCAATGGATGCCAGAAGATGTGTGCATAAAATCCCTATCTAATGCCTACTCATCCAATATCCCCAGACAAGAAGTATTGATCATGTGACATTCAGAAATTAGTGAATCTAGTGAACACTGGCTTAATCTTTACAAGAATCTCTAAAAGATTTTGAAGTCTAGTCACACTGTGATATTTCAAAGCTGTTTTAATATCTAGATGTATATGTATGCATTAGTACATTTAGAAATGTATGAAATTTACTGGGAATAATCAAACCTCCAGTTAATATGCATAAAATAATATTATTTCAATATTATATCATAGTGAAAAAAACTGGCCAATCAGACCACAGAACTGCATAATCACTTTGCTTTGAAGTGCCAATCATTCCAATATGTGAATGTAGATACAATTCCACTTACCATTAAAGATGAGAGTAAAAAACATTTGATGGTTTCTTAAATCACTCTATTAAGATTCTTAGGATTATTATAAACCTCTATATTTTAATTAGCCAATAATTTTTATGATAAACATATAATTTATATTAATAATTTAAGGCAATTCGAAATAAATAAAATTTATTTGTAATGATGCAAGCTCTAATAATAATGGACTGTGATTATAAATGGCTTTATTCCAGGTAAATTTTGTATGCATATATGTATAAATGAAAATATCCCAATGCATATTGCTAGCTGAAAATTTAAATACGATTGGGTTTTCAGCAACGCCCTCTATGAATAAATATAAAATTTGAACTTCAAACAGCACAATTTAAAAGAATATTCTTTTGAGTGGTGCCATTTGAAATTCAGACTTTATATTTATTCACAGAGGGTGTTGATGCAAAATCAATGTTTAGGAGAATTTGGATTAATTTTGATTGAATATTATATATAATTATATAAATACAGATTTGGATTTTTTTTTATATTGTATTATTATATATTTCAGGCTGCAAATAATAATAGAAGAACAGGATTTTGTTGCTGCCCTTGTGGAACAGTATGTCCTTGCTGTCCATCACCTAATCCCCAAAAATGTTGTGAGCCAGGTATTGGCCCTTGCTGTCCTTCACCTAGTCCCCAAAAATGTTGTGATCCCACTTGTGGCCCTTGCTGTCCTTGCCCCATGATAATGGAGCGTTGTTATGTAGATAGCACATCATGTGAAGATCTGTATGGTCACAGAATATAAGTGTCAAATATATTGAGTGAAAACATGGATTGGATTCAAAGACGTGGATTTGATTCAAAGCAACTGCATGAGTAAATAATTAAGTTATTTGGATAAAATATATATTTTTAAAGTATGTCTTATATAATAAGTTACAAAGTTTTCATAATATTTAAATACAATTATATTGCCTATACTGAACTCATTGTAATTAGAAGGGATTTGAACTCAGACTTTCAAGCTCCCAATAACCATCCACTCTATCTTATACAACCAATACACATAAACACACACATGTGAAAATGATAAATGATCTCCATTATATGTATTTCATGCTGAACTAGCACTAATCAGTTAATCCAAATCATCTCCCATACATATATATCATCAGTGCTTTCTTTATATTAAGATAAAAAAATCTTGAAACTTTAATGGACAGGTTTCAATCTTCTCCACTCTCAAACTCTTCTATATATGTGTGTGTGTGGAAAATGAAGAACTGGACCAACTGATGAGTTCTGGATCAGCACAAAATACATATATTGGAGATCATTTATCTTTTTCACATGCATGTGGTCATTTGTATTGGTTGTATAACATGAAGTGGATAGTTGTAGGGAGCTTGAAAGTCTGAATTTGAATCCCTTCTAATTACATAGTTTTCATAAATAAATTCAAAAAATCTTAGTTGCTAGCTTAAAAAATGATGTATTTAATAGATATAATTAGCAGTTTTATGTAATTGATTTCTAATAAAAATCTAGATATAAAAAGTATTTCCAACTTACTAAGCTTATAAATAATTTATTTATTTTTGATAGTTAAATATTGGGAATTTGAATTCAGATTTTTAAGCAACCCTCAACTATCTACACCATCTCATACCACTGATACACATGATTCACACACGTGAAGGAAAGATAAACAGTCACTAATATACATATTTTGCACTGAACCAGCACTCATCAGTTGGTCCAGGTCATTTCTCTACATATAACCAGTGTTCAGTTTATATTAAGATAGCAAATCTTCATACTTCAATGGACAGGCCTCAATCCATTCCAACCTCCAAATCTTCAGCCATCCATACCATTGAAAGTCTGATGTTGGAATGCCCAAATCCCATACTGATGCCAATATTATTGTTATGCCCATGTTGACCTCAAGCTATCATCAGATTTTCAATGGTATTGATTGCTGAAAAGTTGGAGGTTGGAATGTATTGAGGCCTGTCCTGATTGAAGTATAAAGATTTTGCTATTTTAATATAAACTGAGTACTGGTTATATATATATGCGGGAGATAATGATCTGGACCAACTGATGAGTGCTCGTTTAGCATGAAATACATATATTGATGATTGTTTATCTTTTCTACATTTGTGTGGTCATATGTATGAGTGGTAAGAGATGATGTGTATAGTTGAGGGATGCTTAAAAGTCTGAGTTCAAATCCCCTATCTTTACAATTAAGCTCCAGGTATATGAAAATGTCTGTATTTCAAATATTTTGATAGTTAAAATAGATCTAGCATTTAAGTAGTTGTTTTCTTAAATAATTTCAGGTCTTAGGCAAGTGTTCCGAAACTATGAGATGAAATTAAAACAAAGTAAATTATAAAGTAATGTAATTGCTTTAAAAAAGAAAATCATATAATGAATTAAAAGTTAACTGTAATTACATTGGATAAAACACAAATGCAATTGGAAGCATAATGAATGAAATTAATCATAGAACTAAACTTGGATAGAATGTTTTTAATAAAAATATTAAAATAAATATCTATGAGCTTATCAATTTTATTTATAAATCTGAGAATTGGATATTTAATAATAAAACAATACAAATACATCAGACAGTATAGCAAAGTATTAAGAATTGCATATTGTGATTAATAACCAGGTATCGAAAGCAAATTACATGTGGCTAAAGACAAAATTACATTGATTTCATTGGAAAAGGCTGAAATGAAGTTGAACTGGACATGCCACTAGAAGATATGACAATAGATGGACAATTCAAGCTTTAAACTGAATCTGAAGAGATTATAAAAGAAGAAAATCTGGAAAGACTATAAAAGAAATATATCGATGGAAGAATGAGATTGCAAAAAAGCTAGGAAAAAATAAATGGGTGGATGAGATAAAATACTGCAGAAAGCTATATGTAGAATAAAATATATAAATGAAGAAAATTGAATTAAAGTTGGGAGGCATTATCATGAGATAATTTTATGACAGTTGAAAGCAATGATGATTATTACACTGCTATACATCAGAATTTTTAATTCCTGAAAATATCTTTAATCAAGTCACATATTTTTTCTTTTCCATATCTTTCTATCCATGTCATCTAACTCTGACAGATTAATTCTATATATTTTGTTATTCTTGGCTTTTTTCCCTCTATCAATAAATCCCTAGTATCCTAATTTTACCCATTAACTAATAAATTATCTATGCTTTTTATTACTGTTTTACAATGCTTTTATTATAACTCACTATGACAGTTTCGATTGCCCCAGCAATCTTCTTCATTAACTATAACAAACACAATATAAATACATGAATACAAATATATATGAACATACAATTTTACATCTTATATATATATATACATACATAAATAATATCCCATAATCACCATTTACATATCCATGTGTCCCCACATATCTCTATACAATCATTACCTCTTCATATATTATACATCCTACTCCCTTTAATTCTACACTTATTAACCAATACTTCCTATAATCATACATATCTATATATTAATTTTTTCTTTTTATTTTATTTAAATTTACTCTTACTAATATTTTAATATTTAACTCTATCATTATATATTAATACTTTAATATTTACCTTATTATTCATCACACCAACATTCAATATATATATAACTTTCCCCCACCTATAATATTTTTAACTCATTTTTTACACCTACCTTCCACTCACATTTCCAAACCCCAATTTATAAATTTAAACCTTAAATTATACAACCACACTGTAGAAGCTCCCTCCTTTCCTTTTATATAACTAAATGTATTTTATTTTAGTTGCTCTCTCTTTCTGTTTTTTAAATAACTAAATTTTTTTATATCATAATTTTCTTCAGGCCCAAATCTTTATTTAATACTGGCTTAATATCATTAATATAAATACTACTAAAGTAAAATACATTTGGTTGCATACAAGATGGGGGTGGAGGAGAGGGATTTTTTAAAGTGTGGTTGTAAAATTTAAGATTTGAATTTAGCATTGTGGAAATGTGAGGGGAAGGTGGGTGTAAAAAATGAATTAAAAAATAATAATATAGGTGGGAGAAAGTTACATATATATATTGAATGTTGGTGTGATGAATAATAATATAAAATATTAATATATAACGATGGAGTTAAATATTAAAAGATTAGTAAGAGTAAATTTAAATAATAATAAAAAATAATATATAGATATGTATATGGTTTTTTTTGTGCCAGCTATTTTTATTGCGATATTTAGAGTATCAGTTATCTTCTTATTAGTCTCAGTTAAGTTTGAATTATTTCCATTTCTGAAAGTTAAAAATATCACTTGTTAAACTATCTTTTAAATAGATTTTGGTCTCTCTAGATTTACATTATTATATATATCATTGATTAATGATCACTTTCTTTATTCATCTATTAAGAATATTATAATATTGAAATACATTTTTTAAATGTTAATCACAATACAATACTTTTGTTGTATCCTCATTTGGATGCTTTCATGTATACATTTCCATCTTTTTTTTTTCAAAGAAAGATTTCACAATAACGTTTCTCTTTTTATAATATTTACACCATTTCTGTTTATTGTTTTTTTCATTTTCTGTAAATTTCATCAGTTTATGTCCTCTCTCATTTCTGCTATCATAACCAAATTTCTTACTGCACTACCATGTTTCAATCATTTTTTAATTCTAGCATTAAAGTCTCCCATGATAATTTTAAAATGTTGTTTGGTTTAAAATTATTTTGAATGTCCATATAAAAAGCCCTTCTTATTGGCATAAAACTGAATTATCTGCAGATTATCTTACATTAAGATTAATAACTAATATTATCATAATGTTATAATTTTCAAATTAGTTGTCTCTACTATTTTTTCTTTTAAACCCAATAATACCCCATTCATATAATTTTCCATTTCTTGAATGTGTTATGCATTTGTAGGTTGCTTAATGAAATGTCATCGTTGAATGGCAGCCTAGATTCTTAACATCCTCTGCTTTCATCTACTCATTGTTTCCATGGTTGATATTTTTACAGCCCCCTACTTTTGACTCATGATTATAATTATCTAAAAAGAAACATTTACACACATTTTCAACCTGATCAGTTATATTCAAAATGAAAATTCAATTGATGATTCAGTAAAAACTATTAGGCAGTTGAGAAGAAAAACTTGTGTTCTCTTGTTCTTAAACTCGGAATTAAAATGTCAGTAAACTAACCATACTGGATGATGCATGTCAGTAAGGCAGCCCAGCCATGCTCATATACTAAATGAATAATCACATGGTATTGTGTAGTATGGAATGGACATTAGGATTTTGCCCTGCCTGGGTTAACAATTATTTAACATGCTTATAAATTTGTATGCTTTTAAATAAAATGTTCTTTTTTTACTGTGTTGCAATATATATAAAACAATGATATAGTGTATACATGGTAGACTGAAACACAACAAGCTGTTGCATAAATGGGTAATAAATATTAACAATGTAGACATTTTGATAGCAATGTATGGCTCTTTTTTAAAACAAAACTTTATAGAATCTAAGAAAAAAGTTGTAGATACATTGATAAGTAGGACTGCAGTTTAGTTAACTGTTTAAAATCAGAAGAAAAGATTAAATAAAGCTACATTTAATAAAGTGGTAAGATATAGTCTAGAAAAAAACGTCCATATTGTCTCTTACAAATTATGACGTAAAGCTTGTAGTAGATGACACTTCAGAAATAATGGTTTCTATAATAAAAGTATATTAATAATTTTTATTAATCTTTCATTAGACTGAGATTATCCAATAATGAATAATATTTCTGTAGTGTAATTTTCACTACACCACTCTCACATAAGGTAGGAAGTGATTTCTATCTGCTTTTATCACCTTGCAAAGGGATGTAATCATAAACATGTAATCAAAGATATGTAAAAAAGTTCTATGATCCCCAGAATGCTGAGGTGTAGTAAAAATTACACTACAGAAAGATTCATTATTGGATAATCTTTAGTCTAATAAATGACTAATAAAAAATATTAATATACTTACATTAAGTAATTTGTGACAAGACACATCAAATAAAGTGTAGTAATTTGTTATATATATATATATATATATACATACATACACACACACACACACACACACTGAACAATGATAAAGATATGTGTAAATGATTGTGGTCTGGGCCAACTGATGAGTTTTGGTTCAGTACAAATTATGCATCTGAGAAATTATAGATCTTTTTCACACGTCTTTGGTCATATGTTTAGGGTTACAGTGCTCCATGAAGTGTTAAAAGTGGATAGAAACTATTCACTATCCTATGAGAGAATGATGTAGTGAAAGTTACACTATAGAAATATTAAATTTTTTTATAAGTCTTGTGAGAGTTTTAAATACCTGCAGAGGTCAAGTTACTCCAGCTGAAAATACTCTTAATAATAAGAATAAGAAGTATATTTAGAAGTCCATTTTTTAATATATATATATTAAGTAATAACCTGTAGATTTATACTTTACGTTTGTCTTCAATATGCGTAAAGCTGTCAACAAATAGAAAACTAAATTAAATGGCTGAGCGCTTTCAAGAAGATATATTTCTCATATTCATAGCCAGTTATGATTCTTTCTTTGAAATCATTATATAAATAAATACCATATGCAAATTCTATGCAAATGAGTAACTAGGATCATCTTTTAGATATAGCAAATTAAGCATCCTTACGATTAATGGCGAAGGAGTCCTCTGCTATAAAGTAAGCTTCTTTTACCTTTCGCCTAATATCATGCCTCTCAGTACATTTATATAATGATTTCAAAGAAAGAATCATAACTGGCTACGAATATGAGAAATATATCTTCTTGAAAGCGCTCAGCCATTTAATTTAGTTTTCTATTTGTAGACAGCTTTACGTTGGAAATGTGATAGCACGATTTAATATTATAATATATAAATCTTCACTTCTATCACACATTCCTGAAATATATAAATAATGATATCTTAAAAAGATAATGTATGATAGAATGGATATTTTAAATATACAAAAGAAATATAAAAGATACAGCAAAAAAAAAAAAAAAAGGAAAGAAATTGGATTATTGATACCATGTGATTAAGTTTAATAAATGCATATATATATATATATTAATCTTTGACTATATTTGAATTTTACATCATGATAGTTTTTAGCTTAATAAATGATTAGTAATTATTATTGTATCTATGAAATGTGGATGGTGTCAATAATAAAAGTACAGAAATTTTGAAATTTATAGATCAAGTTGTTGTAATGTAATAACTTTTAAAAGGCTGTTAGTGAAGTGCTCGACTTAATTATATCTTTATTAAAAAAGAATAAAAATGCATAGAGATGAAAATATTAAGATAATTTATCAAAAGGCCATGAATGGGACAGATTAGATTTTGATAATAGTCTGACTACTTACTTTGTCAGCCCTGAAAAGCTAAGTTTATGTTAGAAGAAGATCGTGTGTCAGTAACATGCTCTATGTACTTCATTGAGTTAAATGTTGGCATATTAATGTACGATTATATTAACATGTCCTCTGGAATTATACCTATGATATTTGTACTTTCTGCAAATAAATTTGTAGCTTTGCAAGTGTAACTTTACAAGACAAATTATAAAGTGTTGATACTATATATATATATAAGCATAACATCAGTATTATAATTTATAGCAGAAACAGTGACATTTTGATAATATTCCAATATTATATATACGTGTATGCGTTTCATTTAACTTCTGCACCTTATTTTTATTCATTTAGTAATTATAAGTTTGTATAAACACTATTTCAATCTAGAACAGCTGCATAAAATTTTATGAATATTTTTACTATCATTTTTTACAATTGTTTAATACTGAAATTAAAACAACCTTCTTATCCACCAGAAATGACTATTTTTATTAATCAATCCATTTGTTTGGGGAGGAATTAAAGTTGATAGATAGTGAAAGTATTTTTATTAAATTCCATGCAGATGTTCTAAGATGTATAAATATATATCAACTTAGAATTATTTAGTAATAATTTTAATTCATATATGTATCCATAAAAATAAGCCATTTTTCTAAAAGAATTAAAATTCAAAAAAGCAGAGTTAAAAATAGGTAACTTAATTGGATTTGTATATTCATAAAAATAGTTGGTCATAAAATATTGTTTGATGATACTAAGTTGCTTTATATAAATGTAATGAAAATATATATATATATATTTTTGACTGTTTTGGATCTGAGGCTATCAATCTTATGAAAACTTAATTTATCATCAAATTTTTGTTTTATCAAAAAAAAAAAAAAATTTATTAGTAACAAACTATATAGAAATATTAATATATTTGCAATAAAATAAATTTACTTTGCATAGACAAAAGCTTGATGAAACTACAACCATAATAGTACGATAAGGTGTTTAACCTCGATAATGTGTAATTCAAATTTGAAGAGTGTCATATTCTAATATAATCATGATGACTAAACTGAAGAAGAATCCATATATTTATCTTCAGGAATGAAATCTGGTGGGGAGTGTTAATGGGAATAAAGATTTAAGCTACGAGAGAGCATAACAGAGATAGATTGTTGATCACCAAGTTTTGGTCATGATGTTCATGAGTAAAAATTTGAGAGAGTATAGGTACGAGTGGAACCATTCTTTGTTAGTTTTTTTAGTGCATTGTATTTTGTATTGCCAAATATTATGGAACAATGAGCAAGCCACATGGTTCTTAGATATTGAATTATGAATCATTCTTTATATATATATTTATTGTTTTTGTTTAATAGTTTTTTTTTGTTTAATAAGTAAAATCATGATCTTAATAAAGAAAATTTTGTATACTTTGACTTTGCTTATATTTTGACTGATATTTTATTATAATTCGCTATATTGATGTTTCATTGCAGCTTTCCGATTAGTTGTTCCTGGCCAATGCAATGAAACGTTGAATTTATCGCTTAGGAGAAAAATAGGATTTTTTATTATGCCTTGATAAGGACTCTTAGGAGTTGAAAGCGCATTGTTTGCAATTTTAATGATTATATATGTATAAACATATATATAATTATAGTGAATAAAGATCTTATATTGAAAATAGTTATTACCCAATTTTGTGATAATTTCTTTTTATTGTAGACTTTAATTTTACATTAGCATTTCAGATTGTCAAATATTTGATATAAATAGCTGAATACAAATATTCTAATTCCAAACAAATAGCAACCATATATAGGAGTTAATTTTTTTTTGTCTAAATTATATACGTATATACAAAACAATAGTCTCTACTATTGGAAAAGCAATATAAAGATTACAATTAAAAAGTACTTTGGTCAAAATTTATTTTAGGGATCATTAGTATGTTCTTTTTTTTTTTTTTTAGTGTATGCAGCAATATGATAAAAATATAAAAGGTTAGCTTGGTATATATAAAAGGTTCTGGTAAACAGTTGTTTATAAAGCAGCCATACATATATATCAGATTTTATTTTAGCGTTCATTTATAAATATCGTAGCTAGAAAAACTTATATTTTGAAAATAAATACAATTTAAAAACTATTCTAAATTCAATATTTTTAATTATTAGTTTTTTTAATTTTCTCTCATCTCTCGGCTCTTTTTAAATTGGAAATTAATAAAAAAAAAAAATTTTCTATCTTCAATATTTTTTTTGTCACAGTGCATATAACACTCATATACGTGTTATACAAAAAAAAAAAAAGATACATGTTATACAAGTTTTTTAAGGAAATATGTATTTATACACATCTATATAAGGGTGTGTATTATAAATATATATTATTTGATCTGCGGTTATTACGAATTTTAGTATTACAACATGGCCAAATATCATGGATATCGGTGATTATTGTAAACCATTAATAAATATATATTATGTTAAATATTAGACTAGAATAAATTTAAAAATAAAAATTAATATTTAATTTATTTTATGTTGCATTTTAAATATTTTTTGTCTTTGTATTTATAGTTGCAGATTGTTAATCAAGATTTAACTTATTTAAAAACTGCGACCAAAAAGAAAAAAGAATTGTTAAAACCATTGTAAAAACGATGTGCTATATAGAAAAATAAATGTCTGAATAATTATAAAATGAATAGTTGTTGTTTTTTAATGTCAGCTAAAAAAATGTTTTATTTAAATGTATCTGTTTTACTTATATATTTACTTTTAGATATTGACTAATTAATTAGAAGTACGATTTATATTTAAGTCAATATCGATTTCTGAATAGTATTCTATCTATTCACAAAATTTTGACATAGTACATAAAAATAATTTGTCCTATATAGTTTAGAGCAATAGTAGAAATATAAATAAAGCTATTGGTAAGAAAGCTTAAATGTTTTATCATATACTAAGGTGAACCACGTCATATGATCACCTAAACAATTGCAGATATAATTATTCATCTAAAAATTTATAATAACTTTAACCTAACAGTTTGAAGTAATACTCCAGATGGTTATTGATTAAATACTGTATTGTTTTATAAATTGGGAATAAGACTACATAAAAGTAACCTTCCACTTACAGCTTTATTTTCCCAATCTATTAATAGTTGAATTTAAAATGAACAAATTAACAGAACTTAGGCTATTTGAGATGGTGATACAAATATCCTGAGAATAGTTTTTTACCACTAACAATTTTTATTGATGCATATTTTATGCTTGCCTGGAGAAAAATAAATGCTTTCATTCAGATTCTAGATATGCAATTAAAAATTACTAGCACACTCATGTTTTCTCCTTGTAGTGTTTTCTCACCATTTTTCATATCCCTCTAATAGATATTGGAATATAAGTTGCCTCTTAGAAAATGTATATAAAGGTTAGTACATAAAACTTATCACTAACTCAAAATATAGTTTCACAATGCTGGACCTAGAAATCAAACATCTGAAAGAATAGTGTATAAAATGGATAGTTTATAAGGTCTCAGATGTCCCCCTTTCCAGATAAAGCCAGAATGATTTGATCTTTTAAAAATTAATAAAGTCCTAATTACCTGTTTCAGAAATAGAATATAACAGTCTCTGATTTATGTAGTTGTAGCAAATACAAAATATACTTTATAATTAATGGCTGTCAATTATACACACACATTGGCATAATTGAAAGAATAAATAAATCTATTGGCGAATACATATTCTAGTTAGTTTGCTATTAGTAGCTTATCTATTTATAAATAATATGATGGGAAGTGGAACTTTGTTAATCCTAGATGAATTTGAGAATAAAGTACTTGTTTCATTTAAAACTACTCATATGTTATTTGAAATACTGTTAGATAAAATGTTATGAAATCTATTTTTAACTAATTACAAAGTAAGTATGATAAATAGTTATATTGGAAGCTAGACAGAAAATATAAGTTTTATCAAATGCGACTTTTTTTTAATAGTAAAAAATCTGCTTGGAAAAAATTTGAAATAATATATTGTTGCATTGCAATGCTATGTGCAGTGTAATATAGCTGCAGAATGGTGGGCTTGGGAATGTCTTTTGCTCAAAAGAAGCTAATCATTTGTCTGAATGCTAAAACACCACAGGGACCTCTGATTAACAAACCATTCAATTGTTTATACTGAAATATTCAAATATCTAAGGACAAGTTTAGCAGATTTGTAAGAAATGTACGATTTTTAAGCACGAGATGTAATGCCACATATTTCTATAGGTTTGATGTAGTAAGAGAATGATAGGTCTTGCAGTTTAAGTCCATAGTTCATAATCATCTCTACCACTACCAGTATTCAAACTTATTATGAATTCCTGAGCAATAAAATATTCAATAAATTTTTGTTTATTTTAAGGATACATTTAGCTGATTTTAAGTAATGCTTTTGTCTGGTCATTTATTAATTGTAATTATATGTTAAACAATTTCTATCACCGAATTTTAATTAAATCTTTTTTAAAAAATGCAAGCTTTATTTTAACTTTTCAAATACATTCAACAGTTTATAATAACACATAGATTAGTATTCTCTTCTTTAGATTTTGCCAATATGGCTACAATGCTAGCATGCGAATGAAACTGATGATTTTGTTACTGTATCACTCAAAGCTCTGTGCTATATACTAATTTGCATGGTTTTACTAATAGTTGAATATATTTAAAAGATTTAAGTTTGTTGATAAAAATAGTCCAAATATAAGTAAAATGCTAACATTTCAACTTCCAAAAATTGAATTTCATTAGATTTATTAATTACATTAAGCATAGATATATATTGGAATTTTGAAAATATATGTAAGAGATTGTGATCTAAGTCAACTGATTAGTGCTGGTTCAGTATGTAATGCACATCTTGGGGGATCATTTATGTTTTCACAAAATTTGGGCATACGTTTCAGAACATTGTAATGAAACAGAAGTTTGATATATATATATATTAAAATATACAAATGAAATTAAAAGTATATCTAAAAAAGGTATATATGAAGTTAAAATTATATTTTTCTCATTTAAAATAAAACTGGATGTTTAAAAAATGAATTCAAAGTGGTAGAAGTGATCTGACTTCTGGGCTGATAGATAGTTGGGATATGACTGAGATAAGGTGGAATATGCAATGAGATAATAAAATTTGAAAATACATATTGGAATTTTGAAGATTCTAGCTTGTTAAAATGAAGAAGTATGCAATCCATTGAATTCAAACTTGGAGGTTAAGAAATGAAAGAGTAGTTTTAGAATTATTAAAATACTACTATGATGAGATACATTTGTAATTTTAAAAAGGTATTTTGACTCGATAAAATTCCAAATATTAAATCCATGATTTTTTCTGATATATGTAAAGTGTGATGTTCTTAGGTCTTATTTATTATATTTGTAAGATCTTTTTATTGTTAGGAGTAGATTCTTATGATACTGACTAGAATTGTTGGAAATATACATCCTTATGTGTAATAATTAATTGGGAATCTTAGAGAAATACATAGCAGTTTTTACAATTCTTTTTATTTGAAAAGAGTGCCAATATATTTCTTGATTCATCAATCCAGAGATTTATTTTTATTATATCTAGGTGCATACAACCATGATGTAAACAGAAAAATTAAAGGTATGAGTAGGGTTTCAGCGTATATAGCCTTCAAAAGGAAGTGTGCACTGCAGGAACACTACACTCTGATTACTACTATATGATGCAATTTGTAATTTAACCATTACATAGATGTTTGTAAAGTGAGGATGAAATACAGCTCATATTTTTAAAGAATTATATGATATATATAAAATATGAATATGTAATTTTATCATCATCTTAATGGAGAAACAAGATCAGGATCTTAAGAACTGTAATAGTAAAATCTTTAATTTTATGTCAGTACATAAATAATGACAAGTGGCATATTTTGTATACATTATGCTTTATTCTGTTATTTAAAATGCTGATCAATATGTGACATTAGAAATAAAAATATATCTCTTATATTTATTAATTTGTCCAATAATTTCAATATTACCCACATGATATATGTAAATATATTGTTGCTGTGAGATGATTATTACCTTATAACTGGTTGATAACCAATATGTTGGGCAAGTCAAAAATTGACTATTTAACCTACATGAGATTAACTAGAATGCTACTGTGGCACAAATGCTAGAATCAAAGGCTATACAAATAGGCATTATAATTGCTATGGAGTTCTCTTATTGACAACATAATGATTAAGTAATTCTAATTACTAAAATACCAAAGTTCTTATATTACATTAAATCTTATCTCAGGTTTTATTTTTATTTAAAATATAGGTTCTTTTACATTTTAAAATCTCATCATAGATACTGAAATGTTTTTATCCCAGGGTTCAAATTTAAACTACATTTGGAACAAGAAAAATGCTAACAGTAATATACTTCAAACTCTTGAAATTCAATAATTGTTATTCAAGCTATACTCTAAACATTTTATATTTTTCTTTCAGCTTTATCGTTAATATTAGTATTTTAAGAAAGCAGAAATGAAATTCCACAATAATATATATAATATTTAAATTCTTAAATAATATATTGCTAGCAAAATGAATCATTTCTCAATACTTTAAAGTTATTCAAGTATAATTATTTCATTTCTACCAACTATGAAATACATAAATATATCTTCTGATGCAAATTTTAATAAGCAATAACATGGAATATTGCAGAAAGTAGTAAAGGTATATATTTCATGCTACCAAGTCAATTACAATTGTTAAACCACTAAATATCACATGATCATTTTTTATGCTTATACAAACTTTACACAGAGGAAAAACTCTCCATTCAGTAGTGCCATTCATTGCATTAATTACTCTGACTTGCACTGACTTATGCTACTGTATGGAGAGTTTTTCCTCTGCGTACGTTTATTACCCAAGCAACCCAATCACATATAAAACTAAATCTGGTTTGCATGTGTAAACACAGCAACACAGAGCTGGTGAATATCATATAATCTTGTTTAAATCAAAGAATCAACATTTATATACGTAATCCTACAACTACAGATTGCCAATGTAACCACAACAATCCAAGTTATGTTAAACCCCTTGCAACTACTGCTTGTAAAAATTTCTTCAGCCCTGAATAAATCAATAAATCAACTTTTACATATGCAAACCTACAACTACAGATTGCTCATGTAACCAGAGCAATCCAAGATATGTAAAACCCTTGTAACTAATCCACAACATGCAAAAATTATAATCTTGTGTAAATCAATAAATCAACTTTTACATATATATATATATATGGATTGCCTATGTAACCACAGCAATACAAACTATGAAAAACCCTTGTTACCAATCCACAGCATGTAAACATTTCTGTAATCTCATGTAAATCAACTTTTACATATGTGCACCTACAACTACAGATTGTCTATATATACTACAACAATTCAAGCTATGTAAAACCTTTGTAACTAATCCACAACATGGAAAGATTTGTGTAAATGAATAAAAAGACCATGCACCTGAAAAATGACTAAAGGGACCTCTACAAATCTTAACACAAGATTTATTTAAAAGACAAGAGAAGCCACTCTTATCTTCAACCTACTTTTTAAGTATATAGGATAATCTAAAGCATTTTGATTTGAGAGCATAAGGCTATTAAATACCACACTGATTAAGTTCATAATTTCTATAACACATTAACATTCATGAAATCTTTTGATTTACAAGGAGTCAGTGATGAATTCTTATGCTTAGAAATCTTTTAAGATAATATAAAGTTGTAATAATTAAATTTGTAAAACATATAGTTGTTACATAAAGTAATATATTTTAAGGCTATAATCTTAAGACCATGTGCTTGAAAAATGATAGTAGGGACCTCTACAAATGAATAAAGCAACTTTTATATATGTACACCTACAACTGCAGATTTCCTATGTAAGCACAGCAATCTAAGCTATATAAAACCTTTGTAACTAAGATAAACAAAGCTTATCATTGAAACATAATAACAATAGTAGTAGCAGCAGCAGCATTATACATAAACTATAGCTACAAATAATTTTAAATATACTAATATATATATATCAATGTTATACCCTTCTTCAGATTAGAGATTAAAAGTTCTTTTATCTTTATAAGGAAAATTATCTCTTTTCATTCAACTTCTTTTTGTTATCTTCTTAAAATGACACAACAATATATAATCTTTCATTAAGGCAGAGAAAGGACATATAAGAAGATTTGTAGCAGAGATTTTTTTTTTGACAAAATGTTTGCAATTAAATTTAACAAATCTGAAGGAGAAAAGAGTTGATAAGTAGATATGCTAAATAACATGTTTATAATATTTCTAATTGTAATAGAAATTGAAAGAGAAATGAGCAGGAAGAGAATATAAATTGACAACTGTTCTTTATAAAGTTTCATATACGTTGACATTTTAGTAATATTGAATACAACAACACAAACTTAAATAACTTCTTTTTTAGTCTAAAGCAATATAATTTTGAAGTAAATAAACAATTTAGAAAACTATTCTAATAAATAGATAGAATGTAATGTAAGGGATTTGAACTTAGTATTTCACACAACCCTCAACTCCATGCCATCTCATTGCTGACCCACCTGATCATACACATATTGAAAAGATAAATAATTACCAATACACGTATTTCATGCTAAACCAGTTGAGGGTGTAAATGTCTGAGTTTGAATCCCTTATATTACATTATATATGTGCAGGTGCATGTAAGCCCGTACAGGGTATTAATTTTAATAAATAGATAAACTTGAAATGGATAATTATGTTAACTCAAGGTTAGCTTATTCATTTTAATATGACAATATCTGGATAAAATCTTCTAGATATTTAAAAAATTGATTTTTGTGAATTTGTTTTTTATGATAATTTTATAAGTCTAAATAATTGTCATTCCTTCTCTTTTTAATAACCCAATACATTGACAATAGTTCATCATTTTCATATTTTAATTTAGCATAAATATAACTTCTTTAGCAATTAAAATTAGTGTATATAATGAATTAAGACTAATTAAATTGTTAATTATTGCAAAAGTTTAAATTTAGATAAAGCTTAGTATAAGAATAAAATGACATTTTTCCTCATGTGTTCTGTTGTTTATTGATTTCTTTTAAAATTATTAGGAGTTTAGACATTGTAATATGATTTATTACTTGATAAGCCAGCTGAACATATATTTCAGATGTAATATTACCATGGATGACTTTTTAACTTTTATTGAGCCATGGAGATGATAAAGAATCAAACTTAAAATTTTTAAACTGACTTAAAAATAATAATAGTTAAATTAAAATTAATCAATTTTATTCAGAACTAGAGCAGCACGAATTAATTAAAGAATAAGATTAGATAAATTATTATAATAGTGTGTGTGTTTCTTTTATACACATGTGCACACCAAGATTTTTCATTGCATTTCATGAAATGTTATATATCTTAACCAATCCTCTTCCAGTATTTTATCATAATATGTAAATTACTAATGAATTTTTGTCTTTTACAATTGATTAATTTAATCTTGATCTTTATCATTCCAGAAAGATATATCATATATTGTTAAAATTGCTGGATAATTGATATGTGATTGAGTTGATATTGAAATCAAACACAAAAATTTAACAATAAAATCTAACATTTATTTACACAACAAGAATAATTTAATAACAACACTTTTGGAAATCTACAGACTTAAAATGAGCTGTCTAAATACAATGCTATACAATTTTACTGCAATGAAGAAATACAATTTCACAAGTTTACAGTTTATGGCAATAAACACATCCATTTATGAATTAAATTGTAATTAACTATTTTAACTTGTCTGATTTATGTAAGCTTTCTAACATGGGTATTATTACGTTTTTAATATGGGTATTATTACAATAAGCTACACATTTTCCCTGACTGATAAAAGCTTTTATAAACATAAGCATTTTTACAAGAAATCCAATATGTTTTGCCTATCAATCACACTATAATATTGTCCCTACAATGAGTATATCTTAATATCAATCATGTCTTACCTATCCATCAATGACTCAATGCTTAAGTTGATGTATATTACTTATTTTGGTCTTAATTACAATTTTAAAAATTTAAACAAAAGAAATATCAGTGTTGTATTCTGTAATGTTGTGAAAGCAAAACAGATTTATACACCAAAAACAATTCTAATTTACATTAAGATTGGTCAAAATGCAACTGAAAAAAATATATTACTCTTTACAAACATATAACAAACTCAGTCACCATAATACTAATGAAGTCATGCAGTACATCATACATGGCTATGTACAAAATATAATACTTCTGAGAGGAAAAGATAAATAAGGCAATGAACCTACTGATGGCATGGACTCAAAAAAGCAACTAAATTTTGGGGCAAATAAATATGTTAGGACCTTTGTTTCTTAATATATGGGAAAAATGAGAATGAACCACTGTAAATATTAGGAACAATAGGAACTGCTTCAAACAAAGCATTTATGCAAAATATGAAACATGAAAAATATATAAAACTCTCAGAAAAATACCATCATAAGAGAGAAACAACACTACAATCTGTATATAAATACATGTACTAATAAAATAATATCAAGAGAGAAACACAGCCACAATCTCTTGGGCAAGATAAGCATAAACAATAAATAACCTAATGTCACAATCTTGTTACAAATATAATAATTATTAACTGAATTATAATGCTGATAACAAAGTTTCTTGTCAAATTTTACCTAATAAAATTTGGCCTGAAATAAACAGTAAAATAATATATAAGATCCTCACTGAGTTTACATAAACAACTTCATTCAGATAGATCAATTACTCATAATGGGGGGGGCAATACTTTTCAGAATATATAATATTAAAATAATATAATAATAAAGTAATAAGTACTCTGTGAACATCTAGTTATTACAATTGACAACTAATGCATAAAATATATCAGAAGAATGCATAATATAACTAAATAAAATGCAAAATAAATTACAAAAAGCATATAATTATCATTTAACATTACACCCAGTTTATTAATATTTAAAATATTAAAATCCTTCATCCTGGTGGTTTAATAAGCTAACAGGATGGGTGAATTTTCAGCTGAAGGAAAATCATTTCTCCCTTTTTTAATTCACTTTTAGAAAATTAGTCTGTCTGTCAGAGCATTCACTTTTTAATTTTATTAGTACATGCCTGAGATAACCACATTTATTGTGTGCAAACATTTACTTTAAAATTTTATATTACTCTTAATAAAATTAAAAAAATATTTAAACTTAATTTGGCTGATGTTTGTCTTAGTGCATTTATTTTCTCAATTGTCTGAACAATATTCACAAGCTCTTGCTATCTCCCTGAGTCTAGTCAGCATAAACCATCATCACCATCCACTTTTGATCATGGTAAACAAATTTTCCAGATATACAGTTATCTGGTGGTGCCCTCCATGATCAAAGGGGAGTACCAGCATTTATGTATTACTAATTTACTAGAGTATAAATTTTATTTAAGGTTTTCCTTTAGTTACTGTCTTAATATTGTTACAAAAATATAAAGATTTTCTTACAATACTTTACACACACACACACACACACACTTTGGTCTAGACTATAGTTCAAGGTTAATAGGTGGTATTAATCTTTCTCAATCTTCATTTTTCTGAGTAAAACCATAGGTACTTCAGATGAATTCATTCTTGAAAAATCTGCTTTTTCAATAAATTCAGTATTAGGCATCTCTTCTCCATCATTGGATCTGTCACATCAGCTGCTGTAGAACCTGCATTTCTACTTGCATAATCAAGTGGATCACTTAACTAGCTCCTAATATACTTCACATGTCTTCTGAATTTTCTACAGTCAATCCAATGTATCACCCATAACCGTGTTACAACATATTTGATACAATTCTTGTTCATCACATTTTTGATATATCACATGGGCAAACAGTTTTTCCAATATAGTTTTTCCTACTTTCTAAATTTATTTCTCTTTTCTCACTCTTACTAGGGATCAATATTGAGACATGTGTATTAAATTCCCAGTTCAGTAACCATTTCCAAGGGTGCCTTTCTGATTGCTATGATCAGCATGAAATGCTGATAAAGCATGGCTTCCATCAAAGCTTCACAAATATATTAATATTGCATTTTATTCAATGTAAGATTTAGCTTTTTCAGTTAGATTATCCATTTGATATAGGGTAACATAGATATTCAGCATAGTCATAAAAAATGGTTGTTTCTTGTTAGCTGTGAGAAGAGCCAATTCATATAACACTTCTATTGTGTTTTCCTTACTGGTATTTTTCACCATTCTGTACCTTGTTTATTATGAGTTGATGACAATTAAGAAAATGTGTCCAATGAAAGAGCATGATCCATATTTATTCATTACCATGCCAGTTGGACATGGTTCTAGTTTTTTGGAGGGTAACTTCATTGTTGATTGACACTCTATACATCTTTTGACTGTTTTTCTATATTGCATACTAAGCCACCATGTATATGATTTAGCCAATTTTTTTCAAATGATTCCAAGATGCAAATAATTTCAAGATGTCCTTTGTGTAATAAATATATTATACATTTCCTTCACTCTATTAAAATCAACATTTTGTCCACTATCAAAATGCAATCATTACACATGGACAGACTCTTGCAGACATTTCTATATAGACTCAACCATGTAGTTTGGTCAACATTGAGGCCATCTGTATTTAAGCCATCCTTTGACTAATTGGTATCCAGAGTCATCTTTTATCTACTTGGCCACAACTGGATTGTTGAATACTTTCAATTTCATTGAGTTGATGTAATTTATTTCAGTGTACTGTGGTTCATATTTGCTCATATATGGTATTCTTGATAAATATTCAGCATGAATAATTTGTTTCACAGATTTATACATTATTTCAAAGTTATATGAAGCTAATATAATTATCAATCATATTTGACTAGCATGATATGGAATTTTTTTGAGTTTTTCCAGTATTCCCAGAAGAGGTCTATAGTTTGTATAGATCATTAATGTACATTCAGACACATATTGATTGAATTACTTTGCAGTGAATACTATTGCCAAACCATATTTATTGAAATGACTATAATTTTTTCAACCCTTTTTAAGAATAGCATTTATTCCATATTCTCATTTCTGTTTCAGGAATTGTTAAAATGACATTGATGCAAGAAATAGCTCTTTCGATGCCTCGCAACAAACCATATATTTAGGCTTGAAACACATTTGGAGCTATAGTTATCCCATATTGGCAGAATGTATATTAATAGTTATGAGTTTAGCTATTCTTGCTGTAACAGGAATCTGATGGAACATAAAGTAAAGATTGATTTTGTAACAATACAGGAAGTTTTTTTTATAGCCCTACAATCTCTAAAAATTTTTTATGGGATATGCTTTTTTATATATCTATTCACCATTACATAATAGTTGCAGCATAAATAAACTGATCATTTTAAAATTACTATGACAGGTGTTGTTCAAGCTGACTCTTCAATAGATGCAATTATACCTCTTTTAAATATTTGAGTGTTTTTTCTACTTTACTTTAAAGTGAGAGGAATCTTCCATGGTCTGCAAACAATAGGTGGAGCTTTGAACTATTAGCTCTATATCATCCAATTTTGTATTACAATCCTTATGGACTTGACTTGAACAACTGTGAAAATTTATCCTGAACTTCAGATTCTAAATGGACTTTTTTATTTTTTTTATTCTTATTCCTAAATGTTTAAGCTAACTTTGACTTAGAATTGCGATTAAATTCCTTGACATGATGTATAGTTATAGATTTTTTAATCTCCTATTTGCATGCACTGGTGTTGTTACTATCCCTAAAATATCTATCACATTTCTAAAGGTTTGAATCCCTTAATATGATATATAGATGTAGATTTTTTAGATCTTGTGCATACATGTACTGGTACTGTCACAATTTCTTAGAATATCAATCAGTTTCCATTTAAATAGAAAGTTCCTAAACCCATTTTATTAATGGATATCTTCCCATCACATTTTCTTGGGATAACTGTTCGAACTTTTTTTGAAATAACACACATACCTGTTCCACTGACTATTTCCATTGTGATTCATTGCTCACAATTTTCAACATGCAGAAAAGTGTAATTTATGTCACTCAAATTTATCTTCTTGATATTAGTTTGTCTTTTGCAGACTTCTCCCTCAATTGATCATAATTTATCTTTATCTTTTTCTGCTCTTGGAACAAACTTATGATAAGTTTCCTTCAATTTCACAATTATAGCATTTGTCATTTTTATATTTACACATCATTTTAATATAGTTTTTGCTACTGCAACAATAACATACCCAAATATTTTCTGTACTTTTGCAGTTTCCCGTCTATGCTTGCACTCTATTTACCACTATATTTGGTTTCTTTATATCCACAGTAGTTAAAAATTCTGTTGCATTTTTAAGAACAGCTTCATAAGATATTCTTTTTCTATAGTTTTGGCATACATTATTGCAGTTTCACTCAGAAGTATTTGTCAGTCTTATTATCACTAATGCCCACAATAAATGATCTAGAAGCACATCTTCCAGCTCAAGTCTAAAGTCAGATTTATTTATGAGCATTTGCAATCCTACATTACAATCTTTTATGTTTTTGTGGGATGAATTGAATTGTGTTTCTGAAGCATAAATGTATGTCTATGTATAGAGGCTTAAAGTGTGTGTTTAATTTCTCTATCAATTCCTCATATGGAATATTCTTTGGAATTTACAGTCATACAGTCTATGTGTGATTTGTAATATATTTTTACTAATCATCTACATCAGTATCACAACTTTCACTTTATTATCCATCATGCTGTTAATAAACATGTATCTCTCTGCATGGGTAATGTATAACTTCCATCCTGTTGCATTGTTAAAATCAAATTCAATTATGGAGCTATTATGCAGTGCAATGTTGATTTTCTTTGTTAATTTCTCAGTATTATCACTGTCAGTTTGATATATATATATATATATTATGAATTGTAAAACTGCACCAGTCTGGAATATATAGCAACAATCTTGACACCTACCAACTGTATACCTATCTAAAATATTATTAGAATAAACACATAACATCAAAAGAAAACTTTACAACAAGGTTTTCCTAACTCTATATATGTATAAGTAAAATATATAACTTTATTCTTGTTGGTTTTTCACAAGTTCAAATTCAAAAGCAATTACAAATAGAAATTATTGCATTCTCTAATCTCTGTATGGCTTCTCATTTTGTACTAAAACATTTCCATTGCTACTATACACACATGTGCGTCTCATTCTGCAGTTTTAATTATTCTGTGTAATTAATTTTAATTTGCATAAATTGCCTGATTTTCTTAATTAGTCCTAATATACATGATTTAATTATTAGCATACTTTGGTATAATCAGGATTTGTGTATTACTAATTTTTTAGAATGTAACTTCATATAGGGGTTTCTTTGCTTACTTCCTGTCTGACTATTATACACAAAAACGTAAAGATTTTATTTACATTACTTTACAAATATATATATACTTTTTAGTCAGACAATGCACTTACCGTTATAATTTTATTTACTATACTATTTTAATGATAAAGCTTAAATTATTTGTGATCTAGTTATGGTTTTAGTTTATTCTTTATTACAAAAAGATTTAATTATCTGTGATGCTGTTTACCTTTAACTGGCACTTTAACCTTACTTATTATTGTAATCATTTGCATCTCTCAATATTATTATTAATTTTGAGCAATCTTTGATCTCTTTGTGTTAGATCCGCCAGTTATAATAATCACTGGCGAACAATCTATGCAGTAAGCTAACCCTTGCACTGACTATATATGCATACAATCATTTTATGACAAAGACTAACACGGGTGGAATAAGAAAACAGATTTAATTATAATACACTAATATATATTTATTTACAGTAATACATTTAAACAATCATAATCTATTTATATTAACAAACCCGAAGGCATACAAAAATAATAATGAAGATCTATACGACCTACTTTATAGTCCCTATGCTGACTCTTGGATGTTTGGAGGCCAGCTGTCCGCTCTGGGGCTAACGTGATAAATAAGCGACGTTCAGCGCCTTTCCCAGTTCAACTGCATCGGTAGAGATCCCAGTTTTAAGTGTCAAAAATGCTTTATACATTCTCTCATTTTTCCAGTCCTGATTTTCTGGATTTTATTGGTCAATCTTGTCTGCCCTAGTTGAATCAATCCCTCCCAGTTTACCTTTTGGTTTAAGTTTTACTTTGATTGATTATCCTTTGCAGTTCGATTGCTTTTTAATTAATCATCTTGTTTATCTGCAAAGTTCCTTCGTTAATTAACCTTGCTATCTAAAAGGATTTGTTTACATGTTGTTTTAGAACATAACACAACTATTAAAGTATAATATTATTTTAAATTAACGAAGTATTTTTATCTTCACGTATATATATAACTTACGTATGTATATGCGATAATTTATACACATACATACGTTTAATATTAAATCCCTATTTACCATTTACTATTATTATTTTGTGTGTATGTGTATTTTAATTATACACATACATAACAATACTTCCCCCAAATTGAAGATTATTTGTTAGTCTTCAAACTTAAAATATAGTCATTTAAATATTTGGGAGGGTTTATTTTCCTTTTTAGTCGTTGCCGTGAATTATTTTCCATTTGTAGTGGTGACTCTCTGTAGGCCCAATGTTTAATTGAAAATCAGTTTCTTGACTGGCGCAAATTTCTGGTTTATTATCATTTTTTAGAGTCTCGTCGGTTTCTGTTATAATAATCACTGGCGAACAATCTATGCAGTAAGCTAACCCTTGCACTGACTATATATGCATACAATCATTTTATGACAAAGACTAACGCCGGTGGAATAAGAAAACAGATTTAATTATAATACACTAATATATACATATTTACAGTAATACATTTAAACAATCATAATCTATTTATATTAACAAACCCAAAGGCATACAAAAATAATAATGAAGATCTATACAACTTACTTTATAGTCCCTATGCTGACTCTTGGACATTCGGAGGCCAGCTGTCCGCTCTGGGGCTACCATGCTAAATAAGCGACGTTCAGCGCCTGTCCCAGTTCAACTGCATTGGTAGAGCTCCCAGTTTTAAGTGTCAAAATGCTTTATACAATCCTTCATTTTTCCAGTTCTGATTTTCTGGATTTTATTGGTCAATCTTGTCCATCCTGGTTGGATCAATCCCTCCCAGTTTACCTTTTGGTTAAAGTTTTACTTCGATTGATTATCCTTGTTTATCTGCAAAGTTCCTTCGTTAATTAATCTTGCTATCTAAAAGGATTTGTTTACATGTTGTTTAGAACATAACACAACTATTAAAGTATAATATTATTTTAAATTAACGAAGTATTTTTATCTTCACGTATATATATAACTTATGTATGTATATGCAATAATTTATACACATACATACGTTTAATATTAAATCCCTATTTACCATTTACTATTATTATTTTGTGTGTATGTGTATTTTAATTATACATATACATAACACTTTGGATAATGATGTCAAATCATTTGTGACATAAGAGACACCCCAGTTTTACTCTCAATCTTTAGTTCAATGGGTTTATTACAGATTTTTACAGTTACTATTAACAGTTGAAAGCACCACTCTTTATTACTTCCAATACTGGATTGGTTTATGATAGTTTTAACTCTACTGATATATTTTAAGTTTGCTAGTTTATTTTTAGTGGCAAAACATTGCTAAGTGATTTATTTTGTCACAATTTTTGCACCTTGTACATTCAATTACAGCTGAATATATATAGAATTAGAGATTGTCAAAAGTTGTCACAAATTTAAGGCAGCTATATCCTATAAAAATTGTTCTAAGAAAGCTTCTTAAGATATTTTGTCAAATGCACATTTTATTTGCCATTTCTCAGTATCATAGTCCCTGAACTTTTTTTTTTTGTCTTTTTTTGGTGTGTATCAGATCGGTTTAAATTAACGGAATGTTTGGAAGATTCAGAGCTAAAGTGACCTGTAAGTTTTTAACTAATTCTACTTAAGATATATTTCAACCTTATCATGTTCATAAAGCTTTCTTGAATTTTTTATTACTCCACACCCACAAATAGGATTAAAGTGGCAATGTTCATATTTTTTGTAGAGCAATAAATATTTATGTTGATGCAATATTTGGATCCAATTTTATTATTATTACTCGATTAATTACTAAAATTTTGGAATAACGATTGTTCTTATTTTGCCAACAAATTCAACGTAATAAATTAAATACATATACAATATGAATAAATAACTAAAATACATATAATATTGACTTTATACTGGTAAAACACAAATATATATCACATAAATATAACATATATTTACAGTATTAGCCTTGCATTAGCCCTGAAGTGAATTTAGATAATAATATAGGTCAGATATATTTATGTATATTCTCGTGTTTTTTTTCCGTAATAATATTAAAAATACAAGCAATCACCCATTCACAAAGTTGAAAACGAACGCCGTAGTAACATATTTTCCCTTTAAAATGTAAGTTATAAGAAACACACGTATATACAACACCCACATATATATAATAGTAATGGAAAACTATTCAGGAGGGTTTAAAATTTTTAATAAAAATAATATCTAAGCTTTGATTTCGACCAAATCGATCATAATATTATATATTATAAAAATGACTTTACAAATTTATCAATAGTAATTTTTATAGACGATTGTTTAAAATTTAAATGTAAAAGTTTCACGTGAGTTGCCTCGATCACACATTCTTAGCAATCTCTTCTTTGATTTTACTTCATATTCTTTCCTATACTACTTTTCAATGCTTTCTAATTCTAATATTTTCTAAAATTATATTGGGTTTCTTTTTTTCTAAACTAGTTTTTTTCAATTATTTTCTATTCTAAATTCCTTTTAATTTTTCTTCAAGAAAAAGTTGAGCTTCCAATATCCTTTTCAGGTAAACAAATTTTACTATCAATAAAATTAATTTTATTTTAGCATTTGTTAATTAAACCGATGTTACTGAAATAGAGTTTACTTTCAATTTTCTTTTTAGAAAATAATCTAATCTTTTAGATATATAAACTGACAACATATACTGTTAGTATCAATAGTAGACATTTGTAAATGCGTGCTGGCAGTATAACTCGAGAGAACAACAAAAAAAATATTTTAAAATGAGTTTTATAATGATTACATAAATTACTCTATTAAAGACCTCTATTTTTATACACATCACATCTGAATTTTTAGATTCGGCATTCTTTTTTATAGCAAAAAAAATTTTTAAAGACTTTGAACCAAGACGGATTATAATTCCCCATGGCATCATCAATAGACATATAGTTTCTATGAAAGCAATCGATATTGCGCTTTAAAATATCTAAGGTAATATTTATAACGTCAGTGAGTCTGTCTTTATAACGAAGATCATGTTTAGGTTTCCAAATGTATTTTATTAGAAGCCTATCTATTAAAATAGCGGCTAATCTGAGATGTGCTCTTATATATTTCATAACATCACATACTGCATGTTGAAAAACATATCATTAATCTTATGAGCTATAGTATGTAAATTAATAATGTTAAATCACTAAACATCACATGACCACCATTTCTTATGCTTGTTCATAACAGTTATTAAAACAGGCAAAACTCTCCATATAGTAGTACCATTCAGTGCAAGCCAGAGTAATCAATGGATGCCAGAAGGCTTGTGTATAAAATTCCCATCTAATGCCTACTCATCCAATTTTCCCAGACTAGTTTTTAGATTGTGGCTTTTGTGTGAGGAGCTTTGGATCTGACAGCACTGGATCTAGATCTTAGGATCTAATGCAAACCTCCAACAGCCACCTTTTATCTCTACTTAACTACAAAATTATGAGACCAAAATTGAAAGCACAATTATATTTTCAATCCAAGCTCATTAGCTTATATAGTCATATAGGTCTGAACTCAGTTCAGTACCCATATATTTTGGTGTCTTTGGCTTTTTAATAACCATAGCCACCACTATCCTATTTGGCAGGATTAGTGTTAAACCACTAAACAACACATGATCACCATAATGGTGTTTTGGTTCTTTAATAACCATAGCCACCACTATCCTATTAGTATTAGGCAGGACTGGTGTTAAACCACTAAACATCACATAATCACCATTTCATATACTTGCTTAGTGAGCAAGCATAATCATGTGATGTTTAGTAGTTTAACACCAATCCTGCTTAATAGGATAGTGGTGGCTATGGTTATTAAAGAACCAAAGACACCAAAAATGTATGGGCACTGAACTGAGTTCAGACCTATGTGACTATATAAGCTAATGAGCTTGGATTGAAAATATTGTGTTTTCAATTTTGGTCTCATAGTTTTGTAGTTAAGTAGAGATAAAAGGTGGCTGCTGGAGGATTGCATTAGATACTAAGATCTAGGTGCAGTGCTCTCAGATGCAAAGCTCCACACTGATGAAAGCCACAAGCCAGAAACTAGTCTGGGGATATTGAATGAGTAGGCACTAGATGGGGATTTTATGCACAAGCCTTTTGACATCCATTGATTACTCTGGCTTGCACTGAATAGCACTACTATATGGAGAGTTTTTCCTGTTTAAATTAATAATGACTAATAATATTTGTGATGAAATTCTTAAAATAATTTGCAATGAGAGTTGTTAAAAAATGAAAATTTTATTATATAAGTAACAAAATATATATTTTTAATTTTTAAATAGTGTTTAAATATTGTATAATTCAATTCATTTAGTAAAAAGATAAATAAATAAAATAATCATAAATATTTCATAGTGAAAATCCTTCACTAAAGTTATCATTATTAGCAAAAACTTATAAAGAGTATGACCTTTTAATAATAAAAAAAGTACTAGGACCCCCCTCCCCGCAATAAACTAAACGATGATTTTTTTCCATGGCTGACTATTTGTATATATCAATCCATTAACTACAAACAGTTATTATATATTTCACGTAATGTATTTGATATCTTAAGATTCTGGCTTTTTACTTCTTCAAGCAAACTTTGCTACATCATTAATGTCGCTCAATTGTGGCTATTCATTATAACTTACTTTTAGCCAAATCTTCCCCACCAAAATGATCAATAATCTATTTCTTTATAATGTCTTTGAAATATTTATAACTTAAATACAATCTGATTCTCCCATGAAAGTTTTATTCAAGTTCATCAAAAATGTATTTTGTTAAGGAAAAGTCTGCTCCATCCATTTGCTTTAGGAGTCCATTCCAACAAGGATATCTCTTGAATAGTATATTTCTATTTCTTTTTGTCTAAAACAGTGAATAGAATCCATATTTCATCTTTATTAATACAGTAAGTGGTAGAGAGGAGACTCTGGAGTTCAAAACAGATGAATTGCGGTTGCTGCTTTAAGCTGCTCTAACGTTTGTGCTATCAGTAAATGAGCAATTTAATTACTTATTAATTTATTTAAAAGTTTGACAAAATATCAGATCTATATTCAAGAAATATATCTGAAATAATTAAAGCAGTAAATAATCCAAGTCGTTTTCTAAAACTAAATATTACATAAATTATTTTAAAAAATGATTAAATAGTTATGGCAATTAGTGAGAAAAAAAATGGAGTGAGAGTCGAAATAGATAAACACTACAATTATAAACAATGAGGATTGCCAATTCCTCAACAAGCTTTGTGGTAAATGCTTAGCCAGAGAAAGCATTTAAAATATCTCTGTCAGGAACTCCCCTCCCAAACCCCTGACCATGGTTTCATGTTTTGGCACTCCTCAGAGATGTGCCAGGATCATGTGATCTATGACTCTTATTTTGACTACAATTATAAGAATAATTAATACTGAATTATAATTAAAAATAAATGAATATTGGAATAGAGAATGACAGAAAAGTTGGAAATGATTTGGAATCAGACTTAAAGTTCTGGGATATTTAAAAAAGTAAACCAAAATAATATTTATAGATTAAAAAATTAATTATTTAAAAATGTTTAAAAATTGTAACAAATTAAGGGGGGAGGGTAGATAATTATAAAAAAAAAATTATTAAAAGAAGATAGAAAAAAAATCTTAAAGAGAGTGCTTTGAGATATATCATTTAATTCTATTTCTAATTAAATTCAATACATACAAGTTATTCTTAAATACTAGGGAAAAGTACCGGTAGTTTTAATCTTAGGATCGTTAGTTGTCGTTGATGCTTTTTAACAACACGAGTACTAATCAAATCTCTAATTCTTATGTAGCAATAATATTATATTTTACTTTGTTTACAATATTTAATAATATATATAAATAATGTATTTTTCTGTTTCATCCATATATGAATTTTATTATAAATGTATCGGACGTTTCGGTTTGATCACACAAGCCATCAACTGGATGATGATTAAAATACTATAAAAATGAATGGAGAGAGGCTGTAAACATTCATTTATAACTTTTTTTTTTTCAATTTTATGTACCTTTTTTTTTTTTTTAGTTTTGTTGGTGGATTATTATAAATCAATATTTACAATATCTCTATGACCTTTTTTTATAGTATTCTGTTCATCACCCAGGTGATGACTTGTATGATCAACGAAACGTCTGCGTATTTATAATAAAATCATACTCAACCCGAAAGATATATTATTTACATCTGGAGTTTACATTCACATGGATTTAAATTTAATATTTTTTAACGGTTAATATAGATATAAATTAATTAGTAAATGGAATCACCATTATGTATCGAAGTTAAAGTCAAGACCTAAATTTGGGTTGACGTGCTGCAACCAATCAGATGCGACTCTGAAGGCTGAATAAAAACAATAGCAAATCTATCCAAACTATCCCTAATCCAAAGGACGTTGGGACAGGTTTGCTATTGGGTTTTTTTAGACTGCAGAGCCGCATCTGAGTGGTTGCTGCAAATCGCTAGACTTAGGCTATGGATTTAACTTCTATGTACAACAATAATCTATTTACTATTTAATTTACATTTATATTAACCGTTAAAAATATTAAATTTAAATGTTGGAGGCCTCTTTTTGATTAATGGTAGCTTGGACAGGTTTGTTATTGTTTTTATTCAGCATGCAGAGCCGCGTCAATACATCTTGGTTGTGGATTTAACTTTTACTTATAATGAGCCTATTTAATAATTAATTTACATAAATATATATAATACGATTTTGGTAGAATTATATTTAAGTATTATAAAAAAGATAGCATATCTTATACAGATGATAGCAGATGTGGCTCAATTGAAAGTCGATGATAAATTATTGTCAAGCGTTGTTAGTCGAGAGGTCATAGTAGCCGCCTTGCAAGCAAGTAGTTTGTTGCAGACGGTTGTGGGTTCGCCTCCCGGCCGATGCTATGACATATGAAAAAAAAATTAATCACAAATGATCTATACAATATAATATATTAGTTATATATACAGTTGCTAAAGTACTCAAGAAAATTGAAAGTTGATATTTATTTGCACACTTTCAATTATGATTGTTTTATTAATTATAATATACTGTGTATATATGATGCGGATTGCGCGTTAAAAATTTGATATGGTTTTAGAAGAAGTTCAAACCCCTTAAATAACTAATTGCAGGATAGTGGTCACTTCAACCGTCTCTAATAATAAAACAGCAAAGAAGAAAAAAGTATTAAGCTTATCATTTAATAGGTATTAGAGTTTAAGTAGTTTCCCATTCCTTATGTTGTCTTTCATTTAAATAAAGTTAGACATTCATTTACTGACCAATATAAGGTGGTTAATTACGATGGTTATGGATTACGTACCGAATGCATTAGCATTACGTCAATTAGATATTTTAGTTATATACAATCTAATAAGTATTAAGCTTACTAGACCAAGAAATTGAAAAATTGTTTGTAGTAATAAGTCGTTTTTTATTGTTTACTTATAATTTTATCAAAAAAAATTTCTTTTATATGAAAATATCACATGATATAACAAAGCTTAATAATTTTAGAAATCTCTCATTGAAAAATTCAAAATAATTAAATTAAATAAGAAAAAACTTTAATGACTGAATACTGAAAGTACTAAAATTATATTTTGTAAATATTTTGTTCATCAAGTCGTATTTTGTAAGTAGTCTGAATTTTTCATTTGAAACTAAACAGATATAATCTTAAAATAGAGTTGCTGAGTTCACAAAAGTTGTATATGATAAGTAATTGTCCTGGTAATGATTGAATTTTTCATGAATTTAAGTGTATCTATCTCACCTTTGCTATTTTTAAGACAATTTAGCACTAAATTATGATACAATGAATGCTAATTTATCTATCTATCTATCTATCTATCTATCTATCTATCTATCTATCTATCTATCTATCTATCTATCTATCTATCTATCTATCTATCTATCTATCTATCTATCCATCCATCCATCTATCTATCTATCTATCTATCTATCTATCTATCTATCTATCTATCTATCTATCCATCTATCTATTCATCTATCCATTACTTATCCATACATTATTAATAGCAGAGGGATGTTTATGTTCAGCCCATTCCCCTCTTATTAATATATGGGTACATAATGGTCCTATAATATGAGGTTAGATTTATGTAATGTCTACATGGATATGACTACAATATCAAATCCACTAACGTTTTTGAGGGTTTCATCGTTGATTTTTTAATAAAATGAACGATTGAATAGTTGGAAGGAGGGAAAGATTGAAGCATGCCCATTAAAGTTTAAGGAATTACTATCTTAATATAAGTCAAGTACTGCTTGTGTATATGTGTGGGAGAGATGCTGGTTTTGCACTGTATATATACTGGGCATCATTGATTTTTTTCGCATGTGTGTATATGTATGTATGTAGATTGTTTTAGACCAAGTGGAGAACTAGTATCGACTGAAAAATTCTAATTTCATAGGTCTCTATATATTTATTTATTATATATACTGAAATTAAAATATATGCTATGTTATATTATAAAATATAAACCTAATATATATATATCATATTTATAATATTATTATATTGAAGACAAACGTAAAGTATAAATATACAGGTTATTAATTAATATCATATGTATATAAAGTTGAAAAATTTATAATACTACTTTTAATAACTGAAACACAGGCTTATTATATATCTGTGTCTATATATGTAATATATAGTGTATATGAGCACAGACTTTCACACGACCCATCACTCTCTGATACATTTGAACACATATATGTTGAAAAGATAATCACCAATATAAGTATTTCATGCTAAACCAGCAATCATCAGTTGGTCCAGATTATCATCTCCACCCATATATGCTATAAGTGCTCAGATATATATTAAGATAGCCAATCTTCATACTTTAATGGACAGGCTTCAATTCATTCCACACTCCAACTCTTCAGCTGTCCATCCAATTGAAAATCTGATGATGGAACGCTCAAAGGCCACCCTGAGGTTGAGATTCTCATCACACCCATGTTGATCTAAGGTCAATGTGACCCCTCATGTATAGGACATAATTCATTTTAGTGTTATGATATAGAGTGGAGAGTGATGGGTCGTGTGAAAGTCTGTGCTCATATACCATATATAATACTACTTTTTTATTGCTAACGATAAAAATTATTTGACTTTTCATTGTTCTAAGACAGGCAAATGAAAAATAGTATGTTAGAGGAAACCATTACTTAAAGTCAAAAATGTGGAGATGATATAAGAAAAGGCTGTTTTAATTCTCTAAAATTGAAAAGTAGAAAAGCAAATTAATTATAAATTTGTAAAAGGCCAGAAATGTCTTAACGCATTTTATTTCTTTTTTTTTTTTGATAGATCTCATTTAAATGAATTTGAAAAAATAGTTTTTAGACCCCAATTTTTTTTCAATTTACGAGAAAAAATCCATGGATAAGCCAAGAAAGTATTCGCTTTGGGATGGCACCGACGTAAGTCTTCATCTCTGATAGACTTTATATTGTTATAATTTTAAAAATCTTTTGCTTTTTATTGTAAATTATTTATTTTAATCCCTGTACGGTAATAAAAAATGTTCATCACAGAAGTTTCATTTCAAACCTTACATAAATATGCAATTATTATAAATATTAGATTAAATATACAATATTAATAAACAGACAGAATATAATTGCAATAAATATGAAAGATATTCGCACTATCTTATGAAGTTAAATATCTTCAATAATATATACTCTTAATTAAATAACAAGTAAATAACTTGAATAGATTAAACTAGCATGCGTTTTTTAATTTTATATATTTTAAGTAAGATTTGAAATAGCACTATGGGAAGTGCATAAACACTATCTAAATGTTCTCTTTTTAATGATGAATTAATTAACATGTGCACACTTTAAAAATAATATGTATCCCACAACTAGTTAAATAGTAGTTGGAAGCTATGTTTGACATCGTTG